>OY747718.1:127500-252500 GCA_963556495.2 Valencia hispanica | reverse complement strand
TGTCCACAGAATCGAGAGAATGTGGAGGGATGTGTTTGAAAATGTCCTCAGCCTCTTCTATGCCACATTTCTTCGCTTGGAAGCAGAGGGGTGGCTTAATCCAGACAAGGATGCAGACCTCTATGCTTTGTACAGGTGTTACATGCCACACATCCAAGCACACCTGCAACAGTTCCAGGCAGCATGGAATAACCACTCTTTAAGATCAGCCCGGAATCAATCACCTGTCCAGCTATGGTTAAGCAAAGAAAGAGATAGCAGTGCAGGTTTCAGCCAGGTAATTTATTCAACAATATATTTTGACATAGTTTAACATGTAACCTTCATGACACTAAATCTCCTCTGAACCTCCAGATACAACATGAACAGAGAGTTGAAAGGAGTGGAATCCAAAGACCCGTGACAGATGGAGTTCATATTCCAGGACTCGAGCTGCCTCGTCCTTTGACTCAGGAAGAACTGACAATGCTGCCAAGTCCAAGTGTGGCACTGTCAGAAACACTGCCAGTGTACATTGAAACAGTACAACTTCTTCGAGAAATGCTAGATATGTGATACAGAAAAAAATGCCTGTGACTGACCACTTAAAGGTGTGAACAAAATGTCCTGTTTACTGCCTGTTCACTTTTTAAACCAATGCTGTAAATCGGAATAACAAGTTTCTTGCAACTAATAAACTGAAAAAATAAACACATTGTATTTGTGTCTTTTAGAACTAATCAACTGTTAGTATTTAAAATTCAGCGTTTAACCACTGGATTTTGAAAACGTAAACATTTTATCTTGAATTTAGGATGACACAAGATGATTATCTAGGGGACACCAAAAGTGGGTGCCCAGAGAACAGCATTACACATGTGTGCTTTGAATGAGTCATAGTTATTGTGGACTGGCAATTTCAAAACAATGTTGCATGTGTTTGCTTCTGGGAAAATTTTGCCTGATTCCTCTGGGAAGACTTCAATCGTGGGTTGAAGGAGAAATCCATTGGGAGGGATAGTAGAAGAGCCAGAGGCCAAACCAGCACATTTTCCAGGGTCATTGGGCTGCATTCTCCCTCTGAAATGAAACACAAGTTAATATTCATTGAATGTTCATTCAGAACTCATCCATAATAAACGTCTTCATATCACAACAACTGGTTTGGTATTAAAAAGCCACTCCAGATCTTAAAAGGTGCTACACAGACTTGTTTGAACAGTTTACTTAAAGGATGCAAAAATGTAAGTATGATTAGGAAGCTTTTTATATTTTAATTGATTTAAAACAAGATCTTTATTTTTTACTGTTAATAGTTTATTACCTTCAACATCGATAAGCCAGTCTCTCCAGAAACAGACAGTTTTGCTTTCTAGCTCTCTTGCATGTGTCCCAGGAGTTGAAAAGCGGACATGAAACAGTGCTGAGATGTCACTGGCTTTTAGAGGCTTCATATCCTCCAGAAACATGCACCGGAACAGATCTGGATGTTTCCTCATCTCCTGGAGAAGCCCAAGGGTTTTGAGACCTTCCACAAACCTGTGCCCAAATTAATAAAAAATATTCCTGAATTTCACATAATCTTCGCTTGTATCTCATATTAATCCACAAAATTTCCTATATAACAAGAGAATGAATGAATGAATAACTGAATGAGACACTGAATAAGTTGCTCATTCTGAACAGTTAATCTCACAGCAGGAGTTTATTCGTTTTTTTTCTCACTGCCATTTTAAAACGTACAAGTTTATAACAGGTGTAACAAAAACTCTTGCCCTTTAGATCTCCTTTATTGTGGGCTTACTTACTGTTGCAATGCAACTCTTAATCTGCCTTCAACAAAGAAGTTAATAGCTGACTGCACCAAGGTATCTCTCTGCTTCAGTGATGTGATGCTTCTCCACGCCCCAATAATAGCAAGACAGTCCTCTGCCTCATCTATTGCAGCTTTTGCCTCCTTTACCGTCACTGCTTCTTTAATCTAAAACATTAAACAACCCAAGTGTTGAATTTGTTGAGGTAGAATACAAATGTGTTTTTCTTTATTTATGACTAACCTTTACGAGCTTCTCCTTGAACGTCACATCGCTGATTTCTTCCAGAGTTGCTGGTTGAGTTGGTTCATCACAAACTTGACAAAACAGCCTCTCTGAGAAGAATGTTGGTGCCACACCTCCATGAACCACACACACAGAAATCATCCTTGCTATCTGTGTATACAAGTTCTCTTCCAAGGCTGAATGAATAAAACAGTTTAGATTATTTAAATGTGGTTAAAACTAGTAGAGTTCCAGAGTTTAGCTATTGTTTTTACATGTTGTACATTGTTTCCTTGAAACAAAATAAAAAAACTTTGAAGAGTTTACATTTTTTTTGGCTTATTATCTATCCATTAATGGCAAATATGATTTTGTAGAAAATTAATTTGCTCAGTTTTTAAATCGAAGTCTTAGCCAAGTTTATTTGATGGCTGTCTGCCACAGAGTAGCTTGAAATGATCATGAATTGCAGTGTGCAGTCACCTTATAACTCTTTTTATAATTATGTGCTAAGGAAATTCGGTTTGGATTGCCAGGACCAAACCTACTTCTGAGAGTTTTTAAGTCCTTTTATCCACACACCTGAGTGAGCATATGGAAGCATTATTTTTTTCTTAATTTTCTACAAGTTAACATTTAGGAAATAAACAATATTTCACACTTATTTTTAATTACTAGTAAAAAAATTTGAAATTACCATGAGTGTCTAGAGTTAGTCTCTTGTCTTTTTCGGGTCCTTCAAAGATGTTGGACTGATGAATCGCCTTCATCAACAATCTTAAAAACTCTCTAGTAGGTCCACCTCCATCTACAGCACCTTCAGATTTTTTCTCACTGTCAACAAAAATCACGTCCAGTCTGGCCTCTGGATTGAACCGTCGCCGTTTGAATGCCTGAAGTGTACTCTTCAATAAGTTGTGAATATTGCCAGAGTAGTCTCGGCATATGTTGATCTGATTGCTGGTAGGACATGAAGCATGATCAATCTTTTCACCAAGTCGGCTCAAAATGGTTGAAAGATCAGTCCTGGAGGGAGTTTAACATAAAAATAACAACAAGCAAAACATTAAAAGATAAATTTGGTAATATGCTTGCTTTGAACCTACAGTGAGAACTTGTGACAGTGGGATGACTAATGTAGAAATTACACTGCAATCAGGGGATTAAGTAATGCCAACCAGTTAAACAACAGAACTGAATGGGGTTCTCAAACATGATGGGCAACAAAAATGCTTTGTACTAATTAGGCTATGCATAACGTAAGAATAAAATAGTAAATTCTGGGACGCATTTGCAAAATCTCTTACTGATCAGTAGAAAAAGAGGTGTCATGCCCAGGGGATGGCAAGGGTGAGTTCCAGAATTGGTCAAATGAACTGGGTGATTCGTCTTGACTGGATTCAAGTTTTGGGATAAACTGCAATGAATAATAACACAATGTTCGTGTTGCCAAAAGTTGCATCTTTCCAATTTTACTCCGATTTAGATAGTGTAAAGAAAACAAATTATATATTTACTAACACCAAACTATTTCTAATGTCACATTCAAACATCAACAAATAAAATCCAAGTCTAAGTTAACATGAGCCATTGAACAACCAAAACATATCTCCAGTATAATGATTAGTTTTTTGCTTTCTTCATCACAATTTGTGTTCTTTTGTGTTTAAAAAGTCAACTTGCTCTAACCTCAGGATCATCATGTTGAATCCAGTGGACATAGAGTGTTTTGGATTCACTGATGTTGTTTTCTTGAAGTGTTCCAGACATGGTGCTTTTTAAAGTTGTCAGTGACAGGGCATCTTGGATGTGGAAGTATTCTGTGGCATCATCTACGTCCCCCACAAAGTCAAATAGTACCTATAAAAATATATATGCAAATGAAAAAATCCCTATATTAAAATTAATGATTCTGAAGCAATTTTCTCACATTGTTCAACAAAAGTAATGAAATATTGCAAAATTCAACAACCTCAATGGATTCGAAGAGAGCAAATCTTCTGGTTCTAGTAATACCACTGGGGTATTTAAATCTAAGAGGTATTCCATTTGGTTCCTCAAGAAGATTAGCCATTCTTAACTGCCTCTCATGTATCACCTGCAATCATAAAACAGAACTTCAAACTGTTTGTACTTGGATATGCACATCTGTCAGAAGTAAACTCTGAGGTGATATCTATTCAGTTTTATTTATTTTTTTATTTACACACAAATTAGACAAAGAAACAAAAGGAAATATTTACACTTAAGGATCTTAACAAATTATCATCATTACAAAAAATAATATGACAACTTATACATATAAATGAAACCTTTTTCCGCCTATCTTCCATTTCAGAGAATATCCTCTCCTCATCAAGCTGTAATGAATATCAAGAATAAGAAAATTCATTAAATTCAACATTAATACAGACTGGCCCCTCAACAGGTAAACAATTATAAATATGTGTTTATCCATTGTCTGAGGGACCAAATGATGCTTTGAATTAAATAAGATACTCATTTAAGAACCTAACTTCACAGCATACAGCTGTGTTGCTGTGTATCAACAGCCACAAAGTATGCCTGCAAATTGTTACAAATATCAAATAAGCCAATGACATGGCTGCAGATCAGCATACTTAAGGCAGAATCTGTATGATTCAAAGCGTTTCTTCCAAACACCAGGTGGCATTAATGAACTTTTGTGGTCCGTAGCGTACTTTCTTTCTTTCTTTGTTTTCTCTCAGTGTTTTTCTCTCCATAGAAGATATACCTGGTCTGGTATCCTGCTTGGCTGCAATGCCCTGTTGGACGGGGGGCATCGACTGGGATGATGCTCCCAGTAACTGAACATCCACTGTGTCGTGTTATTAACTTTTTACTTTCTGTAACATAGAAAGTTCTCTTATATCAGATCTTCTGTTCCTTCTGTGTTTCTGCTCTGTCTTCTCAAACCCCCAGACGGTCGTGGCAGATGGCCGCTCCTACTGAGCCTGGTTCTGTTGGAGGTTTCTTCCTGTTAAAGGGGAGTTTTTCCTCTCCACCGTCGCTACATGCTTGCTCAGTATGAGGGATTGCTGAAGGATTGCTGTGGTTGGAAAGTCTGCATCAACGGGGCCCAACCTCACGCCAATGACTGACGCAATCTGCTGGGATTCCTTAAATAGGAAACTTTTTAACTGATTGGAATGTTTGTATAATTGTATTGAAATGACTTCTTGTTAAGTGCCTTGAGATGACATCTGTTGTGAATCGGTGCTGTATAAATAAACTGAATTGAATTTAATCATGGTTTGAGTCATTTTTTTCATAGATTTGTATCGGAAATCTTACAGATTCTTCCATTAAGTAGGTAGACTTGGTGAATTGGATAAGCCAATCTCAAACACGGTGTGGCTATACAACTGTAGATACAAAGCAAGGTGGATCCACGCTTTTATATTGGCAAAGTCTGACACTACCGTATGAATGTCACAGTTGAAATTAAGGACCATGAGAAAAGGATAGGAAGGAATTTGTAATTTCTAATATCTTGTTTCAATAACCTTCAGTTTCATCTTCTTAGCTGCCAGAACTTTTACACTCTATGTTGTTCTGATGATACTCTGTTTTTCTAAAAGTTTCATTCTAATATTCAATTTGTACTTTAGCAGCTCGTATAGACAATGCCTGCATTGGTAAATGTATTTAGATGAGGCCACACAATTGGCTAATTTTGCCTTGTACAGAGACGTGGGTTTAAAAAGTGTTTGGTCTGTGAAACAACAAATACATTGCATAAATAATATACCTTTGCTTGGTCTACAAGAAGGGATTCCATGTATTCTTGATCCTGCTGGGACCGTATGGATCGCCATTCATGCAAGGTTTCCTACAAAAGTCATACAAAGACAGACTATGTATTAAACAGATAAAAAAACAAACATATGTGGCTGTATTTGGAAAAGCATTAATTACTTTGACTCCTATGTTTTTACTGCTACATGTTCAAGGCCCTCTAAGATGTACTTTTAAGGAATTTAAAATAACTGTTTTTCATATTTCATCTCAGAATTTGAGTATTTACAGCAAATGTTAGACTAATCTGAAATAAGTCAAGCCCACTGTAGTAAAAATTACCTGTACACCATTATCTTCAGTCAAGTCTATGATTTGTGAAGTTCCAGCATCTGTGGGTTATTGGGCTATGTCCACATCAACTACACTGTGAATATGGTCAGTCTCTTGATTGTTTGAATCGCTGTTAGGTGGTTCACTGCCAACGCCATTTTCAGATCTTTAAAAGAAATTATTCAATTTAAAAACATTGAACTGTATGTACTGTAAATAAACAGCTAAAACTACAAAATTGCTTATAAAATTAATCAGTGTTGTTTATGATAAGAGCTACAGACTTTATTCTGCATTTTAAAGTGTGTCTTATTTAGAAATTAGATACAGAAGGAAAACATCCATAAATTTGGTGACAGATTATCAGATAGGTTAGACTCTTGTATCATCAGTCAACAGCTTGACTGATAATACCAATTTTACTAATGTTCAAGGTAAACAATGTTCCATGCGCTTACCTGCAATTCTTAACATGATCTTTAAGTTGATTGAAAAGGATATCCTCAGCACAAATCAGGCATTTTTCCTTAGGCCCACAAACAACACTTTCAGGTTCAGTCTGTAAGAATGGTTACATTACATTATTCAATTACATTCTTGAATTTTATAAACATTCACTTTCTTTCTTTCTTTTTAATTCTAACAATCTTATGAAATAATATAAATGTAGAAAGAGTGTGTGAAAGAGGGATAGTCACACTCACTGGAGTTGTATCAATTTTTTTTATGCATTGGACGCACATAGATGAGGGCACTCTTGATGTGTGTTGACTGATTTAACGGTGTATCCTGTGCTTGGGCAAGGCATTACAGAAAGCTTTTTGCTCCTTGTCATCCCTGATAATCTTAATATCTCAAAGCCACCACACTCTTTGAGTTTTGGATAGGCAGTCAAAATGTGACATTTGAATTCGTCAGCACTGTTTTCATCCCCTGTAAAATAATTAATATTGAATTAAGCTATATTTGATTCCCAGTCTGCGTTTAAAGTCACCCTCATTAAATTACCATAACTGAAAAACTGGAGCAAAAATACATCCAAATGGTCCATATTGTGAGGAATATACAATGATAAAGTAATGATATGGCCAGTCTGCATATCTATCTACTTACCAAAGAAAGTTAGTCTCTGTTCTCCAAGACCAGCTGCACTTAGTATGTCCTTTTCTTGTGCTGTCGGTGCCACCATCTGATCGGTGTTGCTCAAACAGAAGTATGATCTCGTATAGCTTGATCGACGCCTTGCAACAACATGGCGGTTACTTGTAGTCCTGTCAGTGTACGGTGCAAATATTCTGCAGACTTCAGCTGTAAAAGAAAGTTGAAAGTTTATTTTTTCTGAAGACCGATATATTGGGTTTTCACACATGCAAAGCCGGGTATATTTTTTATAAGGCTGTTAAGATCATCATATGTAGCATAACTGACTATATAGTTCGGATAAGAAGTCATGCGAAGACCTTGGATGTATCAAGTACTTCAGAAGAGGGGGGCTGAAAATAATGCATTATCTCTGACATAATTGATGTCTAAAGTTTTCATAGCGACTCCATTTCAAAAAATTGCTAAATTAATTTTTTAATTAACATAGAAACAAAAACAAACAGCAGAAACTATTAAACTGAACATATTCAAAGCAGAATGCTAGCTTGAATATGATTTCGTAAAATTGAAAAAAGATTGGCACAAATGTTGAGATCATTTAATGTGTTGTTGTTAATAAACCTGGATTTTATGCTACTGTAACCAGTTACTTAAATGTAAGCTTATATCATCTGGGAAATCTAGCTATGTTGTTTGGTCTTCTAATGCAGGGATTCAAAAACGGCATTTCACAACCACGTGATACTTCATTAACTATGTTAACATGGACAAAATTTAATTGATCAAACTGAAATCAATCCGACCAGAAATGTTTACATGAGCGAATTTTGTTCGATGGGATAGAAATGTTCCATGTAAACGTAGCTATTGACTGTACAATAGTTTGTACATAAATATGGTACAACTGTTTTACAGCCACGGGGGAAGACAAAGTCATGCTAATAACGGCTACATTACCTTCAACGGGATGTCTTGCTAGGGTTTGCTTCTGCATGGAGGTTGACGGCCCCTCTGTCTCCACTCCGTTTAAACGATGCCGCTCCATCTCATTTGCAAGGTCTCGCAAAATGCGAGAAACTTCTGAGCCGGACATCTTGGGTGCATTATATGCTGTATTCCAAACAGTTAATGTGTATTTATTACAACTCTGTTTGCACTGGCGCGCGCACGGCTCGGCTAGCTCCACTCAAATGTGGCTGTCTAACCAATGAGAGAGCTGGTTACATTCGAGAAGCAGCTGTGATTGGTTGAACTTGGTTTTCAGTGTTGTCAAGGACCAGGAGGGTCACTCGAATGCTAAAAGGAGAGGGGAAACCATTTAGAAAATGCAATTGCAAAAAGGATTTGAAAATGAGAGCTGGAAAGAGAAAACGGATTTAGAAAAGGGAATCACTTTTTTAAATGTATGAAAAGGAAAGATATTTACAATCTCATTTATTAATTGTGTTATTTAATTCTCCATTTTGAAATCGGATTTAAAAATACATTTTCAAATCCCAGTATTTAATAATGAAATAATAAATACAATTTGCAATTCCTCTTTAGTATTTCAATTTAAAATGTGTAATTACAAAATGCTTTTCAAATTTGTTTTTTTTTTGTATGGATTAATTGTTGAATTTGAAATTATATTTAGCAATCTATATTTTTAATTCACAATTAAGCACTCATCGTCAAAATGCTGTATTGCTTTTCCAATGACCCCCGTAGTCCTCCATACAAAACAGCTTTCAGAGGCCTTTAAGCCTAGTTTATACTTCTCCGTCAGCAGTGGTGCGGAGACACATAGCGCCATCATCCGTTGATGTAAGCGCTCTGCGGCCGGCTCACACAGGGTGACAGAGACATATCGAACAACTTACAAAACACAATTTATGAGTGTTTAGCATCCATTAGCATACCGAGTGAGGAGCTTTTTTTTTATCTTATTTGTGCACAAAAAGCTCTTTTGAGTATTGGAAAAGACCGAAGTTGCTAAAGTGAAGAGTACTGGTTTAAAAATAAAATAAAAAAGTAAATAAAGTGTTGTTGACCAGAGACGTGATGTGGCAGGACCTTTGTTATCCTTCAACGTTGTTATTTGTATATAAATCCATGCCTTGAATCAATCAATCAATCACATTTTATTTATAAAGCACCTTTCATACAAAAAATGCAGCTCAAAGTGCTTTACAGATTAAAATGACCCCACATAACTATGGGGTCAGATCCGCCTCATTAAGAATAAACTCATGCAGGGTTTTTCACAAATTCACATGCTCATTAACAAATGCACACACTCTGGTTCACAAATATAATTTCGAAGAAACACTTGTAATATAACTTCACAAATGCACACAATCTGTTTCACAAATATAACTTTGAGGGAAGCTTCAAATATAAACTCAGATCATACGAATCGCTAAATGTTCATTTACGAACCACTTCTCATTTGCAAATCTCTCTGTATTTGTGAGAGAATTTTGTTTGGTGAATTTTGAGACTGTTGTAACGTTGCAGGTCAACAAACAACACCATTGGCTAATGAATCTGTCAATCAAATTTACGATTCTGATTGACAGATTAGTCAGCTAACCAATTTCTTCGTTTTCACCCAATCGTATGGCTGCTTACATTTTCTCCTCACTAGCAGAGCTGTTATGTGCGCATGCGCCGTGAAGTTCAACCGCGACACATGGCGAAATGTGGTACTTACCGTTTGAGACTGATGCATGTCACTACCATAGACTGTATATAACGGTCGCTACTTATCGCCATGTGTCGCGGTTAAACTTCACTGCGCATGCGCACATAACAGCTCTGCCAGTGCACCGTCATAGAGAGATAGAGTTACGACAGACTTTGAACTAGCCGACACGCGGTCACGTGGGTCATGGAGCTCTCAAACCTCCGTGAAGCTGTCCCCCCACCCACTTGAAAAGTAAAATCTAATAGGCGGAGCGGTTAGTGCTTCGTTTGTGCTGATTTGTGCAGGTAAAATTATCGTTTGTGCTGCTTTGGTTTTTGAGATATTAAACTTTATTTTATAGGTCATTCAAAGGTCACCGTCCCCCCAGACAGCTCCAAAACAGACCAAAATAGTCTACTTTTTTAGTGCTTCGTTTGTGCTGATTTGTGCAGGTAAAATTAACGTTTGTGCTGCTACGGTTTTTGAGATATAACAAGTTTTATTTTTGCGTGGTGACGTCACCGTCCCCCCAGACAGCTCCAAAACGGACCAAAATAGTCTACTTTTTTAGTGCTTCGTTTGTGCTGATTTGTGCAGGTAAAATTATCGTTTGTGCTGCTACCGTTTGAGATATACACTTGAAAATGTTTTTCAAATGGTCGTGTGCCTTTTGTGTATAAAAGTGTTCAATAACTTGATTTCCTTCTGGGATCAAAAAAGTATTTTTGAATTTGTTGAATTAAATTGAATAAAGTTCTGCAAGAAAACCTTGTCTCCTTATGTTTTTATGATCTAAATTTGTTGCACATGTACATTAATAAATTTTACTTGTTCAATGATGTTCCTTTTATAAATTCAAGATTCTAGTTCATAAAAAGAAAAAACATGCACATGTCGAGGAGGCGAACCCTTGACAGAGGTTATAGGCTTTGCACCTGTCTTAACCACTGTCCCACACATCTCCCTGCTGAACACGAGACATGCTAGACATATGTTAAAGTGGATCTTTCCTATTCAAACATAATCTTTATTGAAATAAACCGAACAATCTGCATTGCCATCATTTTTACAACAAACGAACAAGCTAGCAGTCTTTGCATCAAATAAAAGTTTGGCAGGAAAGGTATTTCAAGTAGTTTTTTTTTTTTACAACCCTTTGTATTTTTTGAACAAGGTAAGAGTATATTTCAATTAAACTTTAGATACTGAGTTAATACATGGTATACTATACATGATTTTAGATATTGAGCAAACACACAGTGTAGTACACATCGTAAAATTCACTGAATCAAGCCAGAAAGAGTGATTTTTTTATTTATTAACATTTTTAAAAACGGTTACTTTTATTTGCAGATTCAAAGAAAAACATTTAATAAAGCACTAAAAAATAACCAGTACACTGGACCAAAGTGCTGTACAGTACATGTTAATGTATAAAACAACATTCAGACAGAATAATACCAACAATGCAATTTAAGTAGCCCTATGTGCTACTGCACTAAAAATTCCTATGTGTAGGTTGGAGAATTAAGTTTTTATCTCCATGCTGATTATATACCATAGGTCAGAAGTCATCATTTGATCCATCCTAATCATAGTTTCTTTTAATTCTGCTTTAGATGCCCCGAAAGTCATCTGTAGACAGAGACTCAATTTTTGCAGTCCTTTGCAATTCAAAAGAGGCCATATTCCAAAATGGCAAAATAGCTACACCAGCTGTATGGACAGAGACGAGTCATCAGCTAGAAAACAATATGTCAGCAAAGGCCCTGTACACTTTTGTGAAGCTGAATAGACATAACATCTGGTCAGTTTTGGAAATCAGTGATCAGGAAAGTGATGTTGAAACAGAAGTAGACTCCAGTGGCATTTCTTCTGGACAAGAAAACTGTCAGGCCTTTCAGCTTGAGGTACCTTTTGAAGACTGGGTGAAGTTCATTCCTGAAAAGGTTGAATATAAAGACAAGTTTTCTCCTTCTCAAAAAAGAGAATATACAATTTTGAAACCTGGGACTTGGACTCATATCTTGAATGATATTATCTGGAAGAAGGTCAAAAACACCTGCACACTTGTGTTCCGAAGAGCGAAGATCCACCCAACCGCCAGCAATAATTATTTGGACATTAGAGGCCACTGTAAGGAGTGTCGTGCGCAGTTGGAAATGTCATGTGACACAGAGCCAGCAATTAATAGCCCAATGGTGCTCCAGTGTTACATTAGAAATACAGACATCTCCCTGCACACTGGCCGTTCCAAGCGGTTCATGTCTGGAAACTTGCGTGAGGAGATTTCCAAAGAGCTGTGTGAAGGCAGAATGGAACCAGCTGTATGGAGGTCAGCAAAGGCAGCAGAACTGATGGATGTTGGAGATCCTGAGCCAAGCCACTTTCCAAATGTGGCCACCCTGCGAAAGGCAAAACAAGAGAGGAAAGATTTGGAATTAGGGGACAAAGATATCATTGCATCTTTGCAGTTATTAAAATATAGCGTACCTCACTGTGGTAGCATCCGAGATATTGGACTGGACAGGTTTTTCTGTCACTACTGGAGTCAAACTCAGTTGCATGTCTACAAAACATTGTCCAAAAAATCTCCACCAACTGTGTGCTTTGATGCAACTGGCTCAGTTGTGAAAAAACTGCAAAGACCAAATGGCAGATCTGGTCATGTCTTTCTTTATCAAGGCCTTCTGAAAGCAAAAAATTCCCCCAGTATCCCAGTAGTGCAAATGCTGTCGGAAAAACACGATATTAATGCCATTGTAAACTGGTTGACAGAATGGATTCGTTCGGGTGCACCTGTGCCAAAGGAAGCTGTGAGTGATTTTTCTCTGGCTATTCTTGGCCCTCTGGTCAGGGCTTTTACTCCTCACCCTGATCTGAAGTCCTACATTAATGAATGCTTTCATGTCCTCCTTGGAACCCGATCTGCTAAACTTCCTCCTTGTTTTATCAGAGTTGATGTTGCACACTGCATCAAGATGATATGCCAGTGGGATTGCCTGAACAAGAAGACACACCGTGTTAAAGATTTCTTTGTCAGGTCACTAGCAAAACTTCTTCAGTCACAGTGCTTGGACCATGCAAAAGAGCTCTTACGTGCTATCACTGTTGTGGCACTCAGTGAAGCAGAAGGTGATGACAGTTCTGGAGCCCCTCTTGCATCTGAAAGGTGCAAAAAATATCTGAAAGCGCAGATTGCTGATGACTCCATCATCGTTCCAGATGAAGAGATAGAGGAAAGTGACAAAGTGGAATCAGTTGACGAGATCCAGACTGAAATAAGACAGTGGATAACAGAAATATGTGAGGAGAGCAGGTCACTTGCTTCAGCTGACGGGGATAGAGATAATATTCACTTCCTTCCTGAGATTATTCCACATATAATAAGACTAGCAAGTTACTTGCCACTCTGGACAGGAATTATGGTCCCTCTCTTCAAAAGCACCAGCATCACAGCAAGCTCAGCCACTGTTGAAGCGGAGTTCAAAAACATAAAACATGGCCTTTTTAAACATGAAAACTTGCCTATCCGAGCTGACCGCTTCATTGCTCGTCATCTTTCCTTCATCGAAGGAAATATGCGGATATGTTCTGCACAAGAAAATAACAAAGATGAGGCAACAGTGGACTCACTGACAGTGACAGATATTAATCCAGGATCCATGACTACTCACAGTGCAGAAAATAAAATAAAAATGGATGCTCAACAATTTGTGGGATCTGATGCAAATGTTGCTCTGCTTGATGAAGATGCCGTTGAGAACTGGAGGGGCCAAGCTGTTCCACCCAAAAAAAGGAAGAGGACCTCCTACCTCTCTCCTTGTACTGAGTGGCTCAATGCAGATGAATCTTTTGGGGCCAAAAGAGTGAAGTTGGGATTATTAAAAAATGGAAGCCTTCACCAGCCTATTAGATTTGGGGAATCACCAATCTCTGTAATCAATACCTGTGGATTTGACGCATTAGTTCAGTGCTTATGTTGTGCCTTCTGCGACACCTCAGCATTTCAAAATGCTGTTATGAAAGACAGCGAAAACCCAGTCTTGCAGTTGGTGAAAGCCATTGTCACAGATGGTGTGACCCAACAAACCTACAAGAGGAGGGCAGAGTTGCTTAGTGCAATGTTTGAAGCAGTCCAATTGAGGTCTGGTGCCCTCCAAATTGATGCTCAGTGCAACATCTCCACTGTCATTGAAAAGACAATGAGGAACATTTCAAGTGTTTATTTCACCAAATACTGCTCTTCACAATACTGCTATCTCAGTAAAGGGATGACGAGGGAAGTGCCTCTTGTTTCTCCTGCCATTTCTGTCCTCAAAGGTTCTTGTATGGCTCATCTTGGCACTGCTGTGGAAGCAGGACTCAGCCTACCTGAGTCTCCCTGCCTCAGGCCAATCTCCAATGCATCTCTATGTCCACCAGATTTCAAAACAGAAGACAGCACCTCAGGAAAGGAACTCTGTGCAGGGACAGTTACTCACAGCTACAAGATTGGAGATATAGTATGGATCGATACTGACCTTGCAAACAAAAAAGAGGTTTCCTTGAATGAATGTCCTGCCGATCTGGTTCTCCAAGGCAAGACTTTCACTTTGAGGGCATTGATTGCATTCCAAGGAAGCTTGTCCAGTGGTGGTTTGGGGCACTACACTGCCTACTGCAGGAGAGCTCCATGTGTCTGGGAGTTCTACGATGACCTGGCAAATGGAGTGAACACGGCATCTGAAAACCAAAAGTTACAACCCCATGCTGTGTTATACACAGTATAATGAGCATTGCTTGTATTCTGTCTTTTGTTTTATTACTGTTACATGTGTTCATTTGGCTAAGTTGTGTTATCAGCATGTTCAGTCTTTCATATAAAGTCATTTTTCAAAATCAAGTCACTTTGCACTCTTTTCTTTTTCAATAAGGTATATTTGCTTTTCAAACCCAGTCAACCTCACCTGTATCCTCTTGAAGGTAACATTTTTCTTTCAATAAATTTGTAGTATTTATTATGTGTTGATCTCATGAGCAAAGTCACGGGTCAGCCAACTTTTCAGTTCCAAATACAATGTCTAGAGCTGCAAAAAAAGAAGATAGAATTCATAAAGATGTACTAAACAATTTGTTGTATTTTGAAAGATATGGAAATGTCAACTAAAATTATTGTTATTTTTGGAATTACTTTTAGAACAAAATGAATAATCTAACATTTACAATGGGAAAACACTATTTTGGAAAATGAATCCAGTTAAGTGAGCCTTTTTCTTAAAAATGTAAAATTACAAAAGATAGGTAACCAACTTGAAATTTACAGCACATAGTTTGTAGCTAAGAAAGATTGAATTACTTCTAAAAGCCTTTTACAATCTTGGTGCTTATGTTTTAGATATTCAATGCAGACATTTCATAAAAACATAAACCACAAACAGAATTCCTTATTGTTGTCTTCCTAATAACACATTTTTTTAGGTTTCATAAGAGCCACAATGGAGGGGCTAAAGAGCCATAGGTTGCTCTACAGCCTAAAATCTAAAAATCTGCATTTAGACCCCTGGCCTAAATGCTGTAGAATATCCCCCTTTCCACATGGAGGTGGCAATCAACAAACATTCTCAAAGTAACACTTAAAATCGAAAAGTAACATATAAGCAAACATACATTTTCTCTAAGACAGCAATAGTAAATGACCTTCATTTCTGTAGCGCTTTATCTAGTCTTTGAGGACCCCAAGGCACTTTACAGTGGGCTATATTCAGTCATTCACCCATTCACGCACACATTCACACACTGATGCCAAACTTTTGGATGATAGCCACAGCTTCCCTGGGGCACACTGACAGAAGCGAGGCTGCTGTACAGTAATAATAATAATAATAAACTTGTATGGTTAAAAGCAAAATCATACAAACTGACTGAAAAAACACTGTAGGTTCACTTCAATCACTTCGCCTGTGATGCCAGTTTTAAGAGGATCAAATGCAAATATTAGTCTATCTTGTGTTCGTTTCAGCTCTGGTTTAATAACCACCACCTTATGAACCTGTTTATTTTCTGAAACATACAAAACATTCATAAAAACTAATACCACAGCAAGCACAAGAAAAGTGGATGTTTACATAACAGAGTTCTACAGCTGTGTTTAAAACCACAGAACCACAAACAGCAGTGTTATTATGGTGTAGGCTGTAAATAACTTTTTGAATATCTCAAAAACCGTAGCAGCACAAACGTTAATTTTACCTGCACAAATCAGCACAAACGAAGCACTAAAAAAGTAGACTATTTTGGTCCGTTTTGGAGCTGTCTGGGGGGACGGTGACGTCACCACGCAAAAATAAAACTTGTTATATCTCAAAAACCAAAGCAGCACAAACGATAATTTTACCTGCACAAATCAGCACAAACGAAGCACTAAAAAAGTAGACTATTTTGGTCTGTTTTGGAGCTGTCTGGGGGGACGGTGACCTTTGAATGACCTATAAAATAAAGTTTAATATCTCAAAAACCAAAGCAGCACAAACGATAATTTTACCTGCACAAATCAGCACAAACGAAGCACTAACCGCTCCGCCTATTAGATTTTACTTTTCAAGTGGGTGGGGGGACAGCTTCACGGAGGTAGCTCACAATAGTTCCAGACATCCCAGCGCTGTCAGTCAGTCTGAGCGGCTTCTGGCGGGACAGAACGCAAAATCGAATATTTCTCATTTCTCCTGGCCATTTTTGATCATTATTGACTAATAATGTGTACTGATTACTTTTTACTGAATAGCCTATGCATTTTTATTTTATCAAAGCATTTTCTAGAGAAACATACATTCGTCCCTGTTCTACATTTTAGAGGGAAACGAGAGTGCTAACACATTGTAGAATACATGTAGATCACCGATCATATTTATTGATAAATTAATGCACTACACTGCTCAATATAAGCATGTTTAATAACTTCATGTGCCACAAGAAACCCTAAATTGGAGTAATAATACCCAATTTATAGTCTCTTTTCTGAATGCTAGCATGGTAATGCCAACCTTGTCCTCCTATACACTTAAAACATGCCAGTGGTTCAGACCTCTGCTCCAGCTTACCTTTAGATCTCCATCTTTCAACAAAGCATGTGATATTACTGTTCCCAGGATTTACTCCTAAAACACCCTATATGTCTAGCAGATGACATTCAGTCTGTGTTCTCTCTGCCTGCTGTTGGATCAAAAATTTGCTGAATGTAAGGCTGATATAAGTTACATGTTTTGAACCAGTTTTAAATAACTTGGAGGAAAATATGCGGCTGTCTATGCGTTGACTGATGACCTGGGATAAATTTTTTCTGTAGAAGACAATCATTCTATAATTATTTATTTTCTTCTGAACTCATGCATCTATAACCCAGTTGATTGTGCTTCTAGCCTGACTCCAATAAAATAGTAATTCATTGATATTGCTAAAACCTGTATATGTAAAAAAATAAGTGTTAATTGAGGAAAAAATAATACGCACATTTTCTATTAAATATTACGCAAAATGTCAAACAAGCTTTAATGAAGTATTTTTACTATCATTCTCACTGTCATTACATCTATACAAATACACTGCATGGATCAAATTTGGGCAATGTGGAAATGTGCTGAAGTCCTAATGAAGGTTCAACCTTGGTAACATTAGCAGCTCCCTTTGATAACAACCACTGGTGACCTTCCTGAAAACAATAGAGAAACAGTTCATTAGTAAAAAAAAATTTCTTTGATGGACTTAGTGGGTGAAAAAAATCAAACTACAAATCAAGATGTTTAGGGTGGAACAAGAGAAAAGTGTAATTATACCTATAATTATATTTGGTTTTGTACAACATTTCATATGTATAAAATGTATATTTAAATAATTCCTTTATATGTTTATTGCTTTACCATGACTGGCTGTGCTGCATTTGGATGCAGCAATCGGTCCAAGAAAGGGATCAGAACGTACGGCTTCCCTAAAGACACAGAAAGAAGAAGGAAATGGTCGGCTCAAGTCAGCAGGAAAAACCTCACCATCGCCAGAGGTCATAATAACAGAAAGCTGTGTACAATAAGTTTAATCGGCACTGTCAAATATTTTCAATCAGGGCTCTACACGCCACCCTGTGATGGCACTTAGGCATAAGATGGAAGAGTACAACAAAGCCATCACATTCCTCCAATACATGATAACACTCTTCTGTGGACTTAAGATTGGTCTAACAGGTAGCTGGAAACCAGTGCAAAAAGGAATTGTGATGGCAACATCTACAATTTTATCAATCCAAAAGACATGCTTGACCCATGGACAAATTCTGTACCATCTTACAGGATACAAACAAAATCATCAAATATTCCAACATCTGTGATGGATGCTCTAGTTCAATAAAGCAAAAAATTATGACAGTCTGGAAGGAGAGCACCGTACCGTATTGACACTGAAGGAATTCAAACCAGGAGAGCTGTGTCGACCATCACATGACCTCTTCAGTCTGGTCCAAAAAGTTGAGGAGCTTTTCCGAACAAGGTCTGGTGTATCTCTCATGGAGCTCCCAAATACCATGGCCACTTTAAAGAGAAAAGCAAGTCTGTTAGAAAGCATGCTCCCTGTATGTCATGATGTGCAACAAAACCCCAAAAACCAGCAGATTCATCAGGCTGAGACTACAAATGGCAGCAAAACAGATCTTCCATAAGAAAGAAAAAAAAGTGCTGTCCAATACTGGGCATCTTGGAAGTACAAGACAAACAAAAAACAGCAATGCAAAACAGCATCTTATAGCACAATAAGCAAGCCCCCACCAAACACCTTGATCGTTGCCATGGAGGAACCATCAGCTTCAATACATATATATATATATATATATATATATATATATATATATATATATATATATATATATATATATATATATATATATATATATATATAGTATGTTTTGGTGGGATTTTTTTTGTCCCTTGTACTTTAATTTAAACGATTCTACATATGTTATTTTAATCATACATAGTCTTGGCATGTTCAGGGAATAATAAAAAAAAAGATTGCAACGCTTGCATTAGCTTTGGTATGAAATTAAGTCATTTCTGTTCATTTTGATTTTATTTTGACAGCCTCCCCATCACCACCCAGCCACCTCCAGCACTCCACTTACCAACTTATGTATCAATCCATCACTGACAGAACTGGGAAGTTCCACCAAACCTGATCACTGATCAGCAACTCATCTGAAAACAGGAAGATGGACATGAATGCAACGCAGTGTTACCTGTAATAGTTTAATAAGACTTTTTTAGTTACTCTTCAACAGTTGTTTATTTAAGCTGACATTCTAAATAATTCTTCAATTCTTGTGTGTTAAAAAAAGAGATTGTAATCTCTACTTAATCAAATGATTACAAACGATAATTTCATAAAACAAGTGCAAATGAACAGTTCTGCAGTAAATATCAACTTTATAAAGGTTATATGGTGTTCAAGTACTTTTCTTTAAATGTCTTGAATCAGCTCCTATTATTTTGGAGGACACAAAACAAGAAAACAACATATCTTTTTACCTTGGTGATCCTGTGTGCCATATGCTATAGCAGTTTATTGCAGTCAGTTCTTATGTGGTTTAACTGAAAAATAAAGAAATAATTTCTCATCTTCACATCACATTTTTCTTTACTGATATCTCCATTTATGCTTCCATCTCTGATGCATCAAAGTCAGTTAAAGACTGTTGATACAGCGACCAGCAACTCATTAGATATATTTTAGACAAAAGAAAATCACCATTAAAAATTAATGAGCTATAAAAGTGTATATCCTATTTCAAACTGTGCTGAATATTTTTAAAAAGCTGAATTTGGAATATTGAAATAAACTACAACTAGCTCATTAACACAGTTAATTAACCAAAACTGGTTACATTAAATATGACCCTTGACTTATTTTTGGTACAGAGCAGTTAGTTAAAATTTTGTGATTCCATTAACTTACCAGAACAATAGTTCCAAAACGCCAAGGATGAACTGCGGTCAATGACGCTGCGCTGTTTGGACTATCTGCAGCTGCAGACCCGCGTGACTTCCGCATTCCATTCTTTCCATAGAAGTCTATGGGAGTGTCAGAACTCTCTTGTAAAGAGCCATACGATTGGCTGAAAACGAAGAAATTGGTTAGCTGACCAATCTGTCAATCAGAATCGTAAATTTCTCTCTCTGGCCCTCAGGACCAATAACTAAAACTTCAGTTTTGTCCTGGTTGAGCTGGAGTTTTCTGCCATCCAGGATTTGATGTCTAAAATGCAGTTAAAAAGTGCATCCATTGGCCGTGTGTCATCAGGAGACATGGAGATGTATAACTGTGTATCATCAGCATAACTGTGAAAGTTCACTCCATGTCTTCTGATGACGCTGCCAAGAGGGAGGATTTACAGGTTCAATTCAATTCAGTTTATTTATATAGCGCCAATTCACAACAGATGTCATCTCAAGGCACTTAACCAGAAGCATGTAGCGACGGTGGAGAGGAAAAACTCCCCTTTAACAGGAAGAAACCTCCAACAGAACCAGGCTCAGTAGGAGCGGCCATCTGCCACGACCGTCTGGGGGTTTGAGAAGACAGAGCAGAGACACAGAAGGAACAGAAGATCTGATATAAGAGAACTTTCCATGTTACAGAAAGCAAAAAGCCAACAACAGGACACAGTGGATGTTCAGTTACTGGGAGGATCATCCCAGTCGATGCCCCTCGTCCAACAGGTTAAACAGCACTGGGCCTAAAATTGAACCCTGAGGCACACCACATGTAATCTTGTGGACCTTAGAGGAGCAGGTATCCAAACTTACCATAAAGGTCCTGTCTGTGAGGTAGGATGTGAACCATCTATGAACAGCACCAGAGAGGCCAATCTGTTTCAAACGGGTTAAAAGAATAGTTTAGTCTACTGTATCAAAGGCAGCGCTTAGATCCAGTAGAACCAACCCTGTCACCCTCTGGGCATCATAGTTTACTCTAAGATTATTTAAAATCTTCAGAAGGGCCATCTCGGTGCTGTGGTTCACCCAAAAACAAGCTGGAATTTCTTCAGGACATTATGAGCGTTAATAAAACTTTGCTTAAAAATGGAAAGTTAGATACCGGTCGGTAATTGTTAAAATCATTAAAAACTATTCTTCTGCAGGGGTCTCACCACCGCCCCTTTAAAGGTGGCAGGAAAGACCCCCGTCTGAAGGGAGCAATTCATCACGGTTAAAATCTCATCTCTAAAAGAATCATAAAATTGCTTAAAAAATCTAGTGGGAATCGGGTCCAAGACACATGTGGTAGACCTCACTGAGGAGAAAACTTTATTGAGACTCTCAGCCTCCACCAGGACCAAACTGTCCAGCGTTTCCTCTGGTATAGACACACATTCAGATTTGTCAAAAACCATGTCACTTTGAGAAGATAAAATATTACATCTGATGGTGTCTACCTTCCCTCTGAAGTGGGCTGCAAATTCCCTACACAAAGCGTTAGAGGGGGTTTTCTGAAGTGAATTAGTATCACAGTAAAAAATGTTAGCAATTGTGGTAAATAAAATTTTAGGATTATTTTTATGATCTGAGATTATTTTGGAAATGTAAGCATTTCTTGACTTTCTTACTGCATTATTGTATGATTTTAGGTCAGTATAAATCTGCTTATTTATTGTGATCTTATTTTTCCTCCATTTTCTCTCCGCCGCCCTGCAAGTTCTCTTTAGTTTTCTAAGGTATTCATTTCTCCATGGTGATGCATGTTTTGGCTGTGGATGTTTAATTTTAGTGGAGCAAGCAGGTTGAAGGTAGATCAAAGTCTGCTGTTAAAATCATTGACATTAAAATTACAGGGAGCAGGTAAAGCAATAGGAGATATCTTAGCAACAACTTCCAGAAAACCTGCAGCCACTTCAGGGGTTAGATGACGTTTCCTGAGAGTTCTCGCAGAGGTCTCTTGCTGGATAAAACTGGTGATGTTAAAAAACACACAGTAGTGGTCAGAGACAGCCAGGTTAACAACAGAGGACACACTGGTGGACAGGCCATACGTGAAGAGCAAGTCCAGGGTGTGTCCTCTGTTGGACGTCGGCTGACTGACATTTTGACTAAAATTAATATAATTCAAAACATCAAAAAAAAAATGTTGATAACGCATCTAAGAGGTTATCAACATGTCGATTAAAATCACCAGCTAAAATGATCCTTCATAAGAGTTGTGCAGAATTCTCTGAAAAAAACTCAGAAAATTATTGAATAAAAAGTGTGCTCTTTTTGGGAGGCCTATTAACCGTGACACATAAGATCTGAGAGTACTAAAAGCAGTTGCAATATTTTCAAACGTGGTAAAATGATCAAATAAAACAGGTTTGACAGAAAGCGTTGACAAACTTATAAAATCAGTACTGCCTCCACTTTTGCTACTCCTCGTGGAATAAGTGAAGTTAAAATTTGGTAGGGAGGCCTCTGTAAGAACAACGGGGACATTGCACTCAGCCATGTTTATGTTAAAAATAAACACTGAAGATTATGGTCTAAAATCAGATCGTTGATAATAAAAGTTTAATTCAGCAGAGAGCAAATATATAAAAGTGCTATATTAATACTGACTACAGATGGAATGACTATATCATTTAGGGAAAGTGGGACTTTTGGTAACTGTTTGAGATTATTGGGGTTGCATTTGTTGGGGTTATGATTTATGACTTATGATAATGACAGGTATGAATGAGGAAGGGCAAGGGCCAAGGGCTGTCAGAGAAGGAAAGTCTGGGTCGAGGGCAGGTAGGTTGGAGGACAGAGGCAGGTGCTGCATGCACCCCAACCGCAGCCAGCCCCAACCGTGGAATAGGTATTCAGTGGGACGGGAGTGGAGCTGATCGGGGCTCTTGGCTTAGCACCCTGCTGAAACCAGCGGTCCTCCTCTGCAGCAGATAACACGTGGGCATTAGGCACCCCGAGTCCGTTTGGAGACCCAGCAATAGATCCCTTCTCCGCAGCTTCACCAGGCTGATTAGGAATATTGTCAGCGAGCTGAGCACCATTGGGCGGCGGTAGCAAGAGTCTGGCCGGGGATGATGTCCATGTCGTACTCCACCTCCTGGATTGGTGAAGGGTAGAGATCCTCTGCTCCAGCTCCAGAACCTTCTGGCTAAGTTTGACACAGCCATCACACCCAGGTCTGCAGGTAAGTGGAGGCATGGTGGGGGAAAGAGGTAATCCACGCTCTCCCCACTGATTAAAACACCCCTAGTAAAAGCATCCAATGATTAAAAAGTTAGCCAGTTAAAATTGGTTAAAACCAGTTATTAAAAAAATTTCAAACCAGTTTGTTTGGAGCTGGTCTTGGTGGGTCTCCTTGACACTCATGTGAGATCATCATGGAATGATGCTCCCAATAACTGAACATCCCCCATGTCCTATTATCAACTTTTTACTTTCTTTAATATAGAAAGTACTCTTACATCAGATCTTCTGTTCTTTCTGTGTCTCTGCTCTGTCTTTTAGAACCCCCACACAGTTGTGGAAGATGGCCGCTCATACTGAGCCAGGTTCTGGTTCTGTTGGAGTTTTCTTCCTATTAAAGGGGAGTTTTTCCTCTCCACTGTTGCTACACGCGTGCTCAGTATGAGGGATTGCTGTGGTTGGAATCCGCATCAATGGGGCGAAACTGCCAGTCAATGACTGGGATTCCCTAAATAGGAAACTAACTAAAATTTTAAACTGATTGGAATGTTTGTATGATTGCATTGGAATGACTTCTTGTAAAGTGCCTTGAAATGACATCTGTTGTGAATCAGCACTATATAAATAAACTGAATTGCTCACTTGCACACAGACTTGTGGCAACACCTCTGCTCCTAATCTACAGACCCTTTCCAAAAAATTTTAATATCATGGAACAGTTTATTTATTTCCATATTCCATTCAAAACGTTAAAACTTCCATAGATTATAGATTTAGGGCCCCGAAGCATTTCAAGTGTTTAGTTGTTTATTTGTACATAAATTGGGTTTCCAGCTCATAAAACTCACAAAAACAGGATTTTAAAAATTAGAATACTGTGAAGAAATCACCATATACTTCTAAGTTTTTGCAGGAAAAAAAAGAAAGAAATTAGGATCACATCAAATCAATCAAAATATGGCTTCACTTTGGTTCGTTGTCTCAGTTAGGTTCAATATGGGGAAGACTGCAGACTTGACAACTGGCCAGGGGACCATCATTGATACCGTCCATAGGATAAGTAAGCCACAAAAGTTCATAGCTAAGGAGGCTGGCTGTTCACAGAGTGATGTGTCCAAGCATATCAATGGAAAGTCTAGTGGAAGGGCAAAATGTGGCAGAAGATGCACCAGCAGAAGAGCTGACCGTGGGCTTCAACGGATTATCAAACAGAGAAGATTCATGAATCTGGCAGAGATCCAAAAAGAGTGGAATGAGGAGGGAGTCACAGCTTCAAAAACCATTACATTCAGACGCAACTCAACTGGGCCAAGGAGAAGGAGGACTGGACTGTTGACCAGTGGTCCAAGGTCCTCTTTTCCAATGAAAGTAAAATGTGCCTTTCATTTGGGAATCAAGGTCCAAGGGTTTGGATGAAGATGGGTGAGAAACAGAACCCAAGCTGCTTGAGGTCCAGTGTGAAATATTCAGTCAGTCATGATTTGGGATACAGATGTTGGTAAACTCTGCTTTCTTAAATCCAAGGTCACTGCATCAGTCTACCAGAATGTTTTAGAGGACTTCATGATTCTTTCTGCTGAGGGTCTGTATGGAGATGCAGATTTCCTCTTCCAGCAGGACCTGGCCCCTGCCCATACCGGCAGAAGCACCAAAACCTGGTTTTAGGCATGGGCCGGTTACCGGTTTCAAGGTATACCGCGGTATGAAAAAGTCAAGGTTTCAAAACCACTAAAATTATCCGTCATACAATCCCTGCGGTATAAGCGGGTTTTTTTTATGTAAAATCTCGTCAGGGAGAAAGTAAAGGTCCCTATCCCTCATGCTGTGTGAAGCTGCAGCTTAAAGCGCCACTCCCTCCTCCCCCCGCGCACACCTGCGTTTGTTGTGAGTGATAAACAGGCTGCTCAGCAGGCTGTGTGATGGCTGATGGAGGAAAGCCGCCAAAACTTTTTCCACCGTCTCTAAGCAGATGTTTGGGAATACTTCAGCTACCGTAAAAACCCAGACGTTCATGTCTTGGAAGAAGAAGGTCACCTGACGTGCAAAACGTGCGTGAGAACAGTGGCAGCCCGAGGAGACAATACATGAAATATGACTGCGCATGTTCGGGAGCACCACCCATCGTTCAATTCAATTCAATTCAGTTTATTTATATAGCGCCAATTCACAACAGATGTCATCTCAAGGCACTTAACCAGAAGTCATTTCAATACATTTATACAAACATTCCAATCAGTTAAAAAGTTTCCTATTTAAGGAATCCCAGCAGATTGCATCAGTCATTGGCGTGAGGTTGGGCCCCGTTGATGCAGACTTTCCAACCACAGCAATCCTTCAGCAATCCCTCATACTGAGCAAGCATGTAGCGACGGTGGAGAGGAAAAACTCCCCTTTAACAGGAAGAAACCTCCAACAGAACCAGGCTCAGTAGGAGCGGCCATCTGCCACGACCATCTGGGGGTTTGAGAAGACAGAGCAGAAACACAGAAGGAACAGAAGATCTGATATAAGAGAACTTTCTATGTTACAGAAAGTAAAAAGTTAATAACAGGACACAGTGGATGTTCAGTTACTGGGAGGATCATCCCAGTCGATGCCCCCCGTCCAACAGGGCATTGCAGCCAAGCAGGATACCAGACCAGGTATATCTTCTATGGAGAGAAAAACACTGAGAGAAAACAAAGTTAACAGTCGAAATAACAGAATGTACTGTAATACAACTGGAGAGCCGTAGGAGAAAAGGAAGTAGCAGAGTGAAGAAAATTGGTAAGTCTGTCCTCCAGCAGTCTAAGCCTATAGCAGCATAACTACAGAGATAGCTCAGGATGACCTAAGCCACTCTAACTATAAGCTTTGTCAAAAAGGAAAGTTTTAAGCCTGGCCTTAAAAGTAAACAGAGTGTCTGACTCACGGACTAAAGCTGGGAGCTGGTTCCACAGGAGAGGAGCCTGATAATTAAAAGATCTGCCTCCCATTCTACTTTTAGACATCCTAGGAACTACAAGTAAACCTGCAGTCTGAGAGTGAAGGGCTCTGTTAGGAACATAAGGAACAATTAGATCTCTGATGTATGATGGAGCTTGATTATTAAGGGCTTTGTATGTAAGAAGAAGGATCTTAAATTCTATTCTGGATTTAACAGGGAGCCAATGAAGGAAAGCTAAAACAGGAGAAATGTGATCTCTCTTTTTGATATTCATCAGAACTCTTGCTGCCGCATTTTGGATCAACTGAAGGCTTTTAATGGCATTTTGTGGACTACCTGATAGTAAAGAATTACAGTAGTCCAGCCTTGAGGTAACAAATGAATGGACTAGTTTCTCAGCATCACTCCTGGACAGGATATTTCTAATTTTAGCAATATTCCGGAGGTGAAAGAAAGAAATCCTAGAAACTTGTTTAATATGGGATTTAAATGTCAAGTCTCGGTCAAAAATAAAGCCGAGGTTCTTTACGTTATTACTGGGGGCCAATTTAATGCCATCCAGATGAAGTGATTGACTAATCAGTTTCTGTTTAAGAACTTCTGGTCCAAAGACAGCAACTTCTGTTTTGTCAGAATTTAAAAGCAAAAATTTTAGGGTCATCCATGTTTTTATGTCTTCAAGACATGCCTGTAATCTACCTAACTGACTGGGTTCATCAGGATTTATGGATAAATATAGTTGTGTATCATCTGCATAGCTGTGGAAGTAACCCTTGAGAGTGAAGAAGATTTATCATTTAGATGAACAAACTGGAATCTATCAGACAAATATGATTTAAACCAGCCTAGTGCTGTTCCTTTGATCCCTGCAACATGTTCAAGCCTTTCTAAGAGAATATTATGATCGACTGTGTCAAAAGCAGCACTGAGATCTAACAAAACCAGAACAGACACAAGTCCATTATCTGAGGCCATGAGAATATCATTAGTAACCTTCACCAGTGCTGTTTCAGTGCTATGATGAGCTCTAAAACCTGACTGAAACTCTTCAAACAGCTCGTTACTGTTTAGATGCTCACAGACTTGATTAGCAACAATTTTCTCAAGGACTTTGGATAATAAAGGAAGGTTAGATATAGGTCTGTAATTCACTTAGTCATCTTGATCAAGGGAAGGTTTCTTTAGTAAAGGTTTAATTACAGCTATTTTAAATTCCTGTGGTACGTATCCGTTTACTAAGGATAGATCATCATATCCAAAATGGGGCCAGGAACCAAATGGAACACTTCTTTAAATAATTTTGTTGGAATTGGGTTCAACATACAAGTTGAAGGTTTAGATGAGGCTAATATTTTTGATAATTCCGAAAGCTCGACTGAATCAAAACAGCCTAAGCACAACTGAGGTTCTACAGTTCTTTCCGATACTGCCTCATTTACTGAGGAAGAAGTAATCGTGTTTGGGAGGATGCCAATGATTTTATTTTTAATAGAATTAATTTTATTTATGAAGAATCCCATAAAATCATCACTGCTAAGAGCTGGGGGAATAGTTGGCTCAACAGAGCTATGACTCTGTGTAAGTTTGGCAACTGTACTAAAAAGAAACCTAGGATTGTTTTTATTCGCCTCTATTAATGATGAAAAATATGCTGTTCTAGCTTGTCGAAGGGTCTTTCTATACAGCAATAGACTGTTATTCCAGGTTAAATAGGAATCCTCTAGGTGTGTAGAGCGCCATTTTCTCTCCAACTTCTTAGTATTCTGCTTTAAAGTACGCAACTCTGCGTTGAACCAAGGAGTCAGCCTCCTATGGCTAGCCACTTTCTTTTTTAAGGGGGCTACACTATCTAATGCCAAACGCAATGAGGACGTAATGCTGTGAACCAGATCATCAATTTCTGAAGGTTTAGAGATAGAATTGCTGCCATCCACTGTGTTACTCTGAGACACTAAGGAAAGTAAGAATGGAACAGATTTTTTAAAAATTGTTACAGCATTGTCTGATAAAGCTCTACTATAATGAAATTTTCCTTCAGATTTAAGATGGTCAGTTAAAGTAAATTCAAAGGTTATTAAGAAGTGGTCAGACAGGACCGGGTTATGTGGGTGGACTGTTATTTCCTCACACTCAATACCGTATGTCAGTACAAGGTCCAAAGTGTGTTTGCCCGAGTGGGTCGATCCCTGTACTTTTTGAGTAAGGCCAATTGAGTCTAAAATAGCATTAAAGGCTGCATTTAGGCCATCACTTTCAGTATCCACATGAATATTAAAGTCCCCCACTATAATAACCCTATCAGTATTTAATACTAAATCAGGTAAAAAATTGAGATCTGATCCAAGAATTGAGAGTAAGGGCCTGGTGGACGATACAAAACCACAAACAAAAATGGTCTTAATGTTTTGCAACTTGGATGAGGAAAATTAAGGGTTAGATGTTCAAAAGAACTGTAGCTATCAATTGGTCTGGGACTAATTAGTAAATCAGAACGAAAAATGGTTGCAACTCCTCCTCTTCGCCCAGTATTTCTAGGAATGTGAAAATTTAAATGACTGGAAGGAGTTGACTCATTTATACTGACATAATCCTCCTGCTGCAACCAGGTTTCTGTGAGACAAAGGAAATCAATGTGATTATCACAAATCAAGTCATATACTAACAAAGTCTTTGAGGAGAGAGATCTTATGTTTAATAAACCACATTTAATAGATTTATTTTTCTGTTCAAAGTTGTATTTATTTTTATGAGATTTCCATGATTTGCTTTTGTTGTCTTAACTTTTAATCCATTTAATTTTGGCAGTGCGCAAGACACTGTTTCTATAGGGTAATGGGTGGGTAACAGTACAGAAGCAGCAGAGAGGTGGGTTAAACTACGACTCTGCTTCCTGGTCTGGACCCTGGGTTGTCAGTGTTTTGGAGGACTAATAAATTCGGCCATATTCCTAGAAAGAAGAGCTGCTCCATCCAAAGTGGGATGGATGCCGTCTCTCCGGATCAGACCAGGTTTTCCCCAAAATGTTCTCCAGTTATCAATGTAGCCCACATCGTTTGCAGGACACCACCCAGACAACCATTGATGGAATGACAGCATGCGGCTAAACATGTCGTCACTGGTCCGATCGGGCAGGGGACCAGAATAGATTACAGAGTCTGACATTGTTTTGGCAAACTTACACACCGAAGCAACACTAATTTTAGTGACCTCCGATTGGCGTAACCGGGTGTCATTACCGCAAGCGTGAATAACAATCTTACTGTATTTACGCTTATCTTTAGCCAGCAGTTTCAGGTAGGATTTGATGTCGCCCGTTCTGGCCCCTGGCAAGCATTTGACTATGGTCAATGGTGTCTCTAATGCCACGTTTCTGACTATGGAGCTGCCAATTACCAGGGTCGGCTTCGCAGCGGGTGTGTCGCTGAGCGGGGAAAATCTATTAGAAACGCAGACCGGTTGGTGGTGGCCCGGGGGCTGGGTCCTAGAACTATGCTTCCTACATACAGTCACCCAACCAACCTGGGGTCCCGGCTGCGCGGGCTCTACCGGAGGACAGCTAGGGGGTTCTATCCTTGTTGGCTCCGCGCTGGCTAATGGGCTTCGGCTATCAGCTGGTTTTTCAACAGTGCGGAGCCGTGCTTCTAATTCTGATACACTCGCCTCCAAAGCTAAAAATTTTTTATATTTATTACAGTTACCATTATCACTAAAGGAGGCAGGGAAGTAACTAAACATCTGACAGAGAGAGCAAGAGAGAAGAGAAGAGTTAGAGACAGGAGAGAGAAGAGTAGCCATAGCCGCAATGAAGCTAAGCTAACTGAGCTAGCGAGACCTTACCACCCCAAGAAAAGCTGTGTGAAACACAAGGAGTTCCCAAAACGTAAAGTACACCACCACAAAACGTGTGTTTTAGTGTGCTTGTGTGTTAAAATAACTTAGAAAGGCCTCAGCACAGAGAAAATAAGATCAATTCAAAGAGTCTGAACGCCAAACAGTTTACAGGGAGCGCAACAGTGACAACAGGAAATGACGCAATACGGCTTACCCCCCTCGAATCAGCTGGTAGGAGTGAGATAGTTGAGCAAAACATACGATTACCTTAATTGTTTAATTCCTGGATTTCTGTTGTGACTGCTTATACTGTAAGCAGCGTCCCTTGCCTTTTTCAGATGGTTGTAAGCTAAATTCATTGTAAGCTAAATTCAAGGTAAAGTTAATGCTGTCGAGAAATGAACGAGCGTATTAGCCTCTGACATTATTGAAGTGAGCTTGTTAACTTGGCAGATATGGTAACTACCTTATCTTATCTTTTCTTCATCTCTAGCCTTAGTAACTTTTTGTTAACTGAGGCAGATATGGTAACTAGCATGCTAATGATGATTTATCTCAGCATGCTAGTTAGTTACCATATCTGCATCAGTAAAAAGTTTTTGCCTTTAAAAAAAAAAAGACATTCAAAATACACATTTTAGAGCTGTAATCATAATACCGTTAAACCACGATATTTTTGCCTACGGTTATCATACCGTCAGAATCTCATACCGGCCCATGGCTACCTGATTTGATGCCCATGGTGCCATCACAGTGTTTGACTGGCCATCCAATTCGCGGGACCTAAACCCCTTTGAGAATCTATAGGGTATTATCAAGAGGAAAATTAGGGGCACCAGACCCAAAAACAAATTAGAGCTGATAGCAAGCATGAAGGAAATCTGGGCTTCCATAACTCCCAGGAAATGCCACAGGCTGATTGCCTCAATGCCACGACGCATCGAGGTAGTGATTAAGGCAAAGGGATGTAATGGCTGAAAATACTTCATATTCCAATTGCCTTTTTCTCCAGAATGGACTGACCACCTTCCATTCCATTTCGAGTTCAGAGTCGTGGTACATATCGTATCTGGGCACTTTACAAGTTTTAATTTGATCTGAAAACCTTTACTTCTTGCTGGGAGTAGTTGATTCATGGGATTTTTGCTCTAACAAGTTGAAATGGTTGTTCATCTTTTTCTTGGCATGGATATAGTACAGAGTGATTTGGGGACATTTACCTTAATTGTAATCTAGCTTCAGTTGATGAGATTCGGCTCATTAACCAGGTTGAGTTGTTTAGAATCGCTTTTGCACACCGTTGCATCAGGTTGATCTGAAACCATTCTCCGAGGGTGTTGGTTCTACTTAATCACTTGTCCTAATCATCCTATTAATCTTTTGTGAATTGGCTCACCTGTTTGAACATCAATGCTCTAATACCTCATTAGCTGAGCTCCCAAGCAGGGTTCCCAGTCTTTTCTTGAAATTATTTTCCAGGACTTTTCCAGGACATTTTCAGCTGGTAGCCTGCTACAATACAAGTCAAGCTATCACAACTAGGGCTGGGCAATATACCGATATTATCATCATATATTTTGAAACAGATATGACATTGTACCTATACCATTATATCGGTATTATAGTTGTGCAAAGATTGTTGTCTTTAACAATGCCACCTGCTTTCCTCTACTTGCAATGCAACACAACTAATACAGTAGTTATTCTCTGCTTTAGTTCATACACTCTCACAGTCAAGCTGTATTTGCAATCAGTCACTAACGTTAGAAAATATCAACTATTATCGGACTTTTAAATTAAAGGAACATGGGGCAGGATTTGTAAATAAATTAAACATCCATGTCAAGTTTTTTAATGCTGTTGGGTGATGAATCGTAATAAACCTAAAAGAACGAGCCCACCCACGTATCGTTCCATTTTCTTAAACTGGCTGTGTGCTGCAAAATGTGCTGCAGTTCGGGGCCCGAATTTCCCGTGCTGTCTTAGTGTGATGTCAGTTGACACTGCTTGCACATTCTCGACAGCTTTAAAAGAGGAAGAAAAATGGTCGCAGAACTCCATTAGTTCAATTGTGAGAATGGATTCTTCTGCAACTGGGAAACGACCAAGGACGAGTCACACCCCACTAAAAAGTGGCACTAAGAAAAAGTAGTATGCCACTGTGAAGAGGTATGTTCTTTAGTGAAGCGTTTGTGCGCGCTCCTGTGCGGCTAGCTGCAGTTACTTGCAGCGCCGGCCCCGTCGCTCGTGAGTTTCGTTTCTTCATTCTGCCCCATGCTCCTTTAATTGCATCTGCTCACACAAAGGCACATTACGCATCTCGTATACACAATGGCATAAATTGATGAGTTATGGGTTTTTTACTTAATTATTTTTGATTTATCAAATCTTTGTAACTGTTTTTTGTCAGTTATTTTGCTGATTTTGATTTACCTTTTGTAAAGCTAAATGTGTTTAAATGCAAAATCCATTTAGCTTACTATGAAATGGACCTGAAGTAAAATATTTTGACAAATTAGGGTAAAATACTGGTATATATCGTACATCCCAAGCTTTGGAGAAGTGTTATTTTCTACCTTATACTTTGTACATTTAATCAGATTTAGAGCTAAAGATCTTTGCCCAAACCCATTGGGACCCGTCGGGCCGGGTTCGGGCTTAATTTCTATCACTGTCCACGGGCTTGGGCCGATCTCAGGTTTTAGTGGTCAGCTGATCATCTCATTAGCGCGAACTAATGGTGCTAATAAAATTCCCGACAATGTCCAAGTCTTGCTCAGTTTTACAGACCAAGAATATTTATAATAAAGCGCGGCACTGGGCCACTAACATTATTCCGATCTACCTGTCAAGATGTTGCATGCACACCGCATGCGTCATGATGTGAAAGACCCAGGCGTCAGACCACTCCTTCTCTCAGATCAAAACAGAAAACATGCTCTGACTGCTGCACTGCGCTCTCAGACAGAAAATGGTGAAGTGTAAATGCTCTATTACCAGACATCCCAAGTTGCAGAAGTCTCCTGCATTTATATAGCAGCTCCCTGATGCCCACAAGTCAGATAAAATCTCCTGAAATCTAGAGCAAGCGGTCAAGAGTGCACACAGAAACGCACGCAGGTGAGACAGACTTTTACGCAACAGAAGCTGTTAAAGCTGAGGATCTTACTATTCTCTCAGCCACTGCCAAGGTCCTCTTTTTGGGTTTACAGACTATGCTCACCCTATAAAAAGTAAAATGTCATAATCCATGTCAGAGTTCATTGTTTTTATTCCATCTTTCAAACAGACATTTGATTTCATGTCGGCAGGACGCTGCGTTATCAAAATGGTACGACCAGTCCAGATGTGTTTTTGTTTAGCAAATTATTTAATCTGATAATAGGTAGGCCTTCAGTTTCTATGTTGAAAGAGGGCAGGCTTGAGCAATAGCCTTTATTTTAGAAGTTATGCATGCGAGATAGCCTAATTGACAGTACTCATTTTATTTCATAAAGGTGCAGACTAAAAAAAAAAAGATTATAAATCGACATGCCTTGATATTATTCTTATAGGCAGGGCCTCATTTATCATTATAAGCTTCAGATAATAGGCCTATTTGACAGGAATTTCAAACATTTGTCCAGTAAATTGAAAACCTGCCTGTCACGTTGTCCGGTGCCATTTTTTTCTAGCGGAAATCCTGATGTGTGACTTTTGAATTATGTCGGGCTGTAATCGGGTTCGGGCTTTAATAAGCTGTCAATCAAACTATAATCTTCAGGCTCGGGCCCAACTTTTAAGGCCCTATTACACCTCTAACCAGATTGCTTAAATGTTTATTCATCTCCCTCTTTCTCATGATACAAACAGTTATGGAAGGGTTGACAAAATTATTCTGCTATTGAAGCCGATTATTAAAATGTATAATTTCATCTGTCATAACAAAAAGCTAAGTCAAATAAAATAAGTTCTACCTGTGATTTATTCGCGCCAGAACCTGGTTGGCTAGCAAAGGTGCTTGTCTCTGAGTTTTAGCTACATTGTTTTCTATGTTGTAAAAATGACCTCTTTCAGTGTTAAATTTGATAAATGTCTGAACAATAAAATGACCACATAATTTAAAACCACATATTTTTTGTCATGATCTGTTATGTAGTAATACTGATCAGTACACAGTTGCAAGACAACAGGAACCAGCCGAAGTTACAGTATTGAATCATCACAGCGGCTTAGTAGCCTACACCACACGTCACTCTAAAATCTACCCATTACCAGCGCTTCTTTTCTGAAAAGGACCTTTTGGAAAATGGAGCTTAAACAGCTAAACCAACCTTAGAGTTTCTGAAGCAATTTAAGCGTGCCTGCCTGTGGTCCTGAAGCAAGCAAGAGTTGTTCTAATCTCCAGGTTTCGTTCACAGAGGCCCCCTTCATGCCTTTCCGCGAACAGGGTCCTAATGCCTGCCCTTTTCTCTTTTACGATAACTTTGGGTAAAATAGTCTAGGCTAAAACCTGGTTAATGCGGAGCTTGAGTTGATAGACAACTTTTTATTTGCTACTTCTCAAAAGAAATTATTTACATAAAATTAAACAGAATTAGCTAGAAACTTACCACCGATAAAGTGCTCACTACACAGCAAAGTACTCTCCGACGGCCTCCAGTTTTCCCTTTTAATGGCAGGAAAGCTAGCTGTAGCAGCTGTGCCGGTAGCAGTATGCCTGCATTGTTTATCTTTTTGCCACCCAGCATGTCGCCGACATGCTCGTCACGTCATCCATGACAACAGATGAGAAATCTATGGAAGTGTCGCCACTCTCATTGGAGCACTCTAACAGAACTGTTCTAAGGGAATATGCAATTTGATTGGTTGGTAGCGTCACATAGGGCGCCGTGCCGGCTACGTGCAGAAGGTGTTTTCAGGTGTTTTCCATGACTGGAAAATTGGTCTATAATTTTCCAGGTTTTCCAGGACACGTGGGAACCATGCCAAGGGTTGCATTGGGAGGTTCTCACTGGAGGACCTTCTGAGGGGTGACCACTCTCTCCTTTCTGAGGAAGAACTGATCGGTGGCTACGGGTCACTGGATGCTGACGGAGACTGACTTCGTGGCAACACAAGTGAAGCGTACACGTTTCAACACCTAGTGTTGATGTAATACGCCAATGACTGACGCAATCTGCTGGGATTCCTTAAATAGGAAACTTTTTAACTGATTGGAATGTTTGTATAAATGTATTGAAATAACTTCTTGTTAAGTGCCTTGAGATGACATCTGTTGTGAATTGGCGCTATATAAATAAACTGAACTGAATTGAAATTAATACCCTCTGAAGTGTACTGGAAGATGCTACATAATTTCTCCTTTGTTCTGTTTTATTTAGAGCATCCCGACAGATGACGAGACCTGTGGATGGCTGCCTCTGGGGCGAGGGGCTGTTGAGATGACATTTTGCCCACCAGGAAATGGTGTAAAAAGACCCCTGGGTTTTCGGTCTCAATACACAGGAGTCTCAGCAAAGTCATCTGGAAGGATCTAATATTTGTCACTGTGAGCTAGGAGCTAGGGAGATTTGTGATAGCACTTTGGAATTTTCCCTTTATATTTATGGTATTAATTAAAGCAGGGAATTGTGGTGGAAAATTGTTATGTAATTAGGAATTAAGTGTATATTATCTGTTTAGTGAATGCATCTAGGGTAAGATGACAAGGTTATTGTTCCAACTTAATGTTTATGATAAATATGTGTCAGATCACCAGAGACAGACGCTGGGGCAGTAAGATAACAGTCTGGCCGTTCGGATGTGCGGCTTTATCATCTTCATGTCCAGCTCCTGGAGAACTGGTTAATGCCAGTCTGATAGTAAAGCATGAACCAGCACATCCCAAGTCAGACTGTCCGTAGATATCTTGCTGCCCCGGCGTCTGTCTCTCCGGTGATCTGACACATCTTTATCAGGAACATTAAGGTGGAACAATAAGCTTGCTTCCCCTTAACTTGTCATCTTGCCCTAGATACATTCACTAGACAAAGAATATGTAATTAAATCCTAATTACATACGAATATTCCCGCAACAGGGAAGATTGACATATTGTTTCAAAAGTACAATATTTCCATTGATTTCATCCTAATTTCTATTTTACTGCAAAAACTGAGAATAGTGATTTCTTAACAGTATTCTAATTTTTCAAATTCCTGTTTTCATGGGTTTTATGAGCTGGAAGCCCAAATGATGTACAAATAACTAAATACTTGAAATAGTTTAAATTGTGGGCGCTATGGAAGTTTAGTGCTTTGATTGTACTTATGGAAATAATTTTTTTCCATGATATTCTAATTTTTTGGAAAAGGTCTGTATTTAGATAATTCCATGTGGATTTAAAAAGACATTTTGTTTTTGCATCAGTTTAAAGGGGGGGGGGGGGTATTAGGCAAAATTGACTTTCTAAAGCTTAATATCCTGAGAACCTGTCTTTCCCTCATTAAAAACATACCTGCAGTGTTGCTCTGACCCATTCACTCATGTTAGAGTAATCTTTGAGTCTCTGCATGTAGTTCTCGGGGTTGATGAAACGCCTGCTCCCACCTATCCCCGCCTTTTCCACCCATCTTCTCCTCCGACCTTACGTACTCAGCCGAGAGCCTCGCCCCTGCAGAGCTCCCCTGCCCCTCACAACTCCGACTGAGTCCCAGGTGTACTAATTATAACACATTTTCCGACTTGTGCATGTTGCGATGATGCACGGTATGTGATGAACTGAAGGGGGCGTGTCAGAGAGAGTAGGAGGGTCTTACAGAGGCACAGGCAAAAATCAAGGCGTCCATTACGGAAGTCAATTTCTTTAAGGTGGATTTGGATATATGACGGACTTTTAAAAGACTTAAGGCGACAATTTTATTGGAGTGTGCTATATAAGGGTAATATGTGCCTGGAAGAAGCATAATACCTCCCCTTTAAAGTTCTTTGAAAAAGAATATGAATCAGCAGGTAAAAGCTTCACATATTGCAGCAGTGGAAATATGGTTATAAAAACTGACTGTTCAACCAGAGTAGTAATGACAGATGAAGGACAGGAGGCATGTAGTCAGATATATGGCATAGTTTTACTTCACATTTTTCCATTACAGAGTAAATCTTAAATCTAACACAGGTATTGGACTGCTTCTTAACACCGATACATGAGGCTGCATTAGCTAGTGGATACTGCATAGACACAAACAAACTCACACACACACACAAAATGACTAAATTTTCCACTACAAAGTTCAATGTCCTGCAGCTGCAGTGCAGCCACATAATGTAATGCGACCATGTGTTAGAAATGTCTTTAGGCTTTTTTTCCTCACCTGTTTACCACCACATACAACCATTCACACTCATTCACACATATACCGAGTCCCCTTTAGTTGTAAAAGACATCTGGGTGTCTCACATCCTGTCCTCCCACATCATCAGTGCTCCGAAGTGACAGGAAACCTGGAGAAGAGTTGTGCAGTTCTAGATGATAATCAAAGCAGATTTATTGTAGTGGTTGGTTACACATCCCATCTGATAAGGATTCACTGAAGAGCAGAAATATGGATGTGGGGAAATGTAGATGAGCCTCAATCTTTAACTATACGGGGCTGCCTATCAGGACTTATCAGAAAAAAAATCCTCCACATAAATGTTTGAGCAGCAACCTCAATAAGGTGTTACATCCACCAGCAAAGGAGTACAACTAGACAGCTTATAGAAGCCGCTAACTTAACCTTAACCACTGTTTCTCATCTTCCCTCATTTCACCTGTTGACCAGAAGCAAAAAACACAACCAGCAGATTTCTCTTCTTTCTCCAAAAAAAGGTCCAGTTCTACAGGATTAAGACAGCAGTGAAGAGATGGGGTAGTGTGCCATGTGTACAAGTGATAAACATCTTCTGTGCTTCTTCAAGCTGTTCACTGAGCTGTGTCCCCAGCAGTGGATAGGACCAGTCTGGTCTATGCTTTCACATTGTCCGTTCTGTGCCATCAATCAACCTGAGCAGCATGGATCAGGTAACCGGCAGCGTTCTCAGCAAGCACAAAGGGAATGCGTCTAAAAATAAAGTGATTCACTGGCACATTATTACATACACAATAAGAACAAGTGCCCAAGCTGACTGAAATGAAGGCTTACTCATAGCAGGGCTGGAGGAGAGGAATGAACAGGAGAGCATGACAAAAACTCTCAAAGGATCCTAAAAGGTTAAGTGCATGTTTAGCAGGAATGCTTGGTGATCCCTCAGCAGGTCTTACCACAGGGATCACATGTGTGAGTGGGACTGGGGTAGTAGTGTATGGAGGAGGGGGGCATTAATAGCTTCTCCCATTTCTCTTCAAGGAATGTTGCACAAGTTAAATCTTTTTCCAAAATCAGGATGAACTGAATGAGACCCCAGCACAACCACAACACACACACACACACACACACACACACACACACACACCACCTACACAGGTAAACCAACAAAAACTAGATTGTAGCATTGTGTTAATAAGTAAAAGATGAACTATAAATCAGAATGTGGGACAAGATTGACAATAATATTTGCTGCAGCTGCAGGCGGCGGCTGCACGTTCCCTTATGTAGTTTTTTTTTTTACAGATTATTTTGGAGGCAGGAGGACAGGTGTGGCAGGAGGGCTTGAGAGAGAGGTCGCTGGTGGGGATGGTAGGAGTACTGGTCGTGGTCTGGACTCTAGAACTGTTGGGCCAGCAGCTCGCAGAGTCGCTTGGACACGGAGTCTTTGCTGCAGCGCAGAGTCAGACGATACATCTGAAAACACAACAAAAACACCAAGCTGAAGTCCTGTGGTTATAGAGTCCTGGTAAACTATTGTTTACAGCATATGTTGTTTCACTTGCCAATCAAGTTCAGCCCCCTGGGGTCCAGGGTGTAAATGCCCGTTTTTGACTAATTTGGATTTTACCTTTATATTTCCTAATAAAAAACAATAATATTGCCTCATGCAGTATTTTCTTCAGCACAACCTGGAATATCCAAATTTAGACTTTTTTTCATTTGGACATAGTGTGATTGCAAATTCGACCTTAAGCCCCACAAAAACTAAAAAGTTCTTCTTTTTTTTTACAGTGAAACCCACAAATGTGTATGACAAATGTTTTTTGTAATTTAGAATACCAATGTGTACTGTAAATTTATAAAAAATTATGGGCAAATATAGCAAACAACAGATTATTATTAATATAGCAGGAAAATTAAAGAAACTTTTCAATCGTTTTTGTTCCATTATTTACTCAGGTCAAAACAAGATGCCAAAAAAGAAATAGCTGTGCCAAAAAAAATTATAATGCTGCTAATTCCTTATCAATATTTGAACAAATATTTACTATTATTTACAGAAGAATCAGTCCCCCCCCCCCCCCCCCCCCAAGATAACAGATTATTAGTGGCACTCAAAGAAGCAGTTTCTGTCCACCACTAAGCAGAGGGACACATCACTTCATGGAGCGTCATTCAGCCCTCTCCTTTCTTTCAATCTCTGAGCAGCTGACTGTGCCTGTCAGGACCTCATCTTCCTCTTCCAGACCCGGCTCCTCTTTCTCAGTGTCTAATGGCACTTTCACACCGGTCAGCGTGTCCAGGCAGCAGGGCAGCTAGATTACATGCAAGTTTATGGCATCTACGCATCAAGTGGGCGCCAAGCTGCCCCGCAGCAAGTCGCGCGCAGCTGGCATCGGCGCAGCTGGCATCAGCGCGTTCACGCGGCTGCTGCTCTGATGAGTTGACGGACCGTCGGAGCAGCTGCTGCGTGAAGTTGGGAAAACGGAACTTTCGGGCAGCAAACGCGGGAGGCGTCAACCAATCAGAGCGACTCGTTGTACTGACGTAGTTACTCCTTCCATGGGTGGATCGGCAAGTCATTCATTTAAGATGATCAACTCTCGCTGTGTGTAATGTTCGTGAATTGTATGACCCGTCTTCGTCTTTTTACAAAGACAGGAAGATATCGGAGGATATTTGAGTGCCAGGTAAGCAGTTAAATATTTTGCTTTTAACTTTCTTATGTGTTTAGACAACGTTGTCTGGCTTGTGTGGCTTCATTAATTAAATAAACCCAAGACACTCGACATGATCCGCCATGTTGTAAACTACTAGCAACAGACAAATCCACGCCTGCACGCTGACTTAATGACGTGATGCGCTGAAGCCCCGACACAGACTACAAAGTGTGCAAGCAGCTGGGTTTTAATTTTAAAGCGTCGACTTTCGTGCGTTTGAGCAATTTGACGCACTGACCGGTGTGAACGTGCCATAAGAGGAAGGATGGATCTGCCACATCATCATCAAAAACTACTACTACTCTCCAGTTGTATTACAGTACATTCTGTTATTTCGACTGTTAACTTTGTTTTCTCTCAGTGTTTTTCTCTCCATAGAAGATATACCTGGTCTGGTATCCTGCTTGGCTACAATGCCCTGCTGGATGGGGGGCATCGACTGGGATGATCCTCCCAGTAACTGAACATCCACCATGTTCTGTTATCAACTTTTTACTTTCTGTAACATAGAAAGTTCTCTTATATCAGATCTTCTGTTCCTTCTGTGTCTCTGCTCTGTCTTCTCAAACCCCCAGACGGTTGTGGCAGATGGCCGCTCCTACTGAGCCTGGTTCTGTTGGAGTTTTCTTCCTGTTAAAGGGGAGTTTTTCCTCTCCACCGTCGCTACATGCTTGCTCAGTATGAGAGATTGCTGAAGGATTGCTGTGGTTGGAAAGTCTGCATCAACGGGGCCCAACCTCACACCAGTGACTGACGCAATCTGCTGAGATTCCTTAAATAGGAAACTTTTTAACTGATTGGAATGTTTGTATAAATGTATTGAAATGACTTCTTGTTAAATGCCTTGAGATGACATCTGTTGTGAATTGGGGCTATATAAATAAACTGAATTGAAATTGAATTGAAAAAACCTCACTATCTGCCTCAGACTCTGACTGTGCGTCTCCCTCTTTGTCTTCCAACTCAAAGAACAGCTGAGCTAACTGCTGGACATTCATCCGTCGCATCATCTTTTGTAGATGAAAAAACCCACCAGACTACAGAGAAATGACAATCCAAATATCTCCTGGTGTTCTTCAATCAGAAGAAATCAGGTCATTGAGCTTTTTCTGGTCTGGTCCCAAAGCTCTGAAACGAGCTCCCTCAGCTCATGCTCCTGTATGTCATTTAAAAACACACTTTTATTCTTTAGCTTTTAACCCAGTGTGAGATGAACAGTGAAAAGTAAGGACCTGCATTATCCAGCAGGGATGTTCAAATTGATTCAAGCCGATCGGTAGATCAGCTGAGAAAAGCAGCTTTACAGTTTAAATATAAATGCATAATTTTTCAGTCCCTTGAAAAATAACTCTACACCAGGGTTTCCCAAACTTTGTCATATATCTGTTCTGTAACTTATCAGGAAAAAACAAAGGAAGAAAAACTCCTGCTTACATCTTACCAGCCAGAAAGCTGGTAACTCTTTAGTGGGGACTCCAACTTCTGACAGGAAATGTCAATCAGCTTTGTGACATTAGAAGACATTTGACCAACTTCATTATTTTTCATGTCTCAACAAATAAATACAGGGCTTATTAATAGAAAATAAACTGAACCTAAAACGCAGCAAACAACGGAGGTAAAACCCCATAAATGTTCGTTTTTTTCCAGTTCACTTTATTTGATGTTTTAACATTTCCCTTTTGAGTAGTAGCACACGTTTCGTATGAAAGTCATGAAACAACCCTTTTAGTGAAATAAAGCACCCTTTAAGTTAAGGTTTTCACATTTCCAGTGGAACAAACTTTATAAGCGCGTTCTAACTTGAAAGTGAAGCACGAAGGCCAGGATGGCATCCAGAAACTCTGCTCTTTGCTCTAACACAGTTATAGAAAGCTGCTATAATGTTCCAACAAGGCAGGCGTATTTTAAATGCTGACTCAGCACATGTGGCTACAGTAAGTCAATCAACAACCATCTTGCTAAAGAAACCAGAGGCTAATGCTAACTCTGTGGTCCAGTGGCTTCAGCTGAGTGGGTCACAAAACAGGGAGAGACTGCAGCAGACAGGACATTCTCTCTTCTCCTGATCTCTCACTGTCAACATTGTTACCAGGGTTCACTTATAGGACACTGGTATACAATGACCACATTATATACTGACATTCCCCCTTTATTATATGGCGTATTCTTCCATTCAACCCACATGTTCTACACCATGGCCAGGGTCCAGACTGAGGTGCTGCTGTTCTGGATTAGAAATCCAGATTTTAAGAAAGGTTAATGTTAGGTAAAATAATAATGTTGTATTATTTTTTTTTTAGGGTGTCTTTCTTTAATTAATAGTTCTAATGTACTTTTTAAATGTCATTTTGGTTTCAGTCACATGCTCCTTTGCATGACATCCTGTTCTTTTAACATGTTAATGAAGTGTGACTAAATAAAGAGAGACTGCAGAGGGGATGCTCTTTGCGACCAGAGACTAGGACACTGGGAGGCTGAGAACAGACAGACACAGTTGGCTCATTCCTTATAGTATTTTCCTGGTCTCCCTCTGCAGAACTGATTATCCGCATCTACCTCTGCAGAGCTTATTGACTCCATATTCTCTCCGACCCCTGTGTGTGATTCTTTCTAGGTCAACCACTATTTTTTACCTTACAGTTAATGTACTTTGATTTGCATACAACTTCCAGCCAGTAAGCTGATCTTGCTGGTTTTTCCTCTAGTTGACCAGTTCTTTGTTAAAAAGCAAACGATCATTGGTGTTGCCAAGGAGGCGGAGCCTGAGTGAGGATCGTGTCACCAACACCAACGAAGTAAAGAGGGTTGGGTGATAAAGATGCCCATCCCAACAAACTACACATAACTAACCTTAATAACCAGCAACATGCTGTGATGTGGAGGTCCGAGTGTAACCCAGCTGGACCCGTCTTAGGTTCTGATCCCTCCTGGGCCATGTACTCCATAAGTGGTGAGTAACTGTTTTTCATGCTATCCTTTCTAACACCTCTACTCGTTTAAAGACACTAACAGATTCAACAGTCTTCTTTAAAGAGACCCATCCCCAAATGGGTTAATGAGAACAGAGCTTTCAACACCTCTTCCATGTTTTTTAATCATCACCGTCTCTGGGTCTAGGAACCGATCCTAATCACAGCTGAAAAGCCTCACTGTCGGAAAGATATACATTTGTGATTTCAAGAGCAACTCACCCCCATACCAGAGTCTAACTCCGCCCACATTTCCTGTTTGAAAAATGCACCAAAAAGAAGTGTCACCTGGAGGACCAGCGAACGCTTGGGGGGGAGGGGGGGCGTGGTCTGGGCTGTGATTGACATGTTGACCTTAGGGCTGCTGCAGTGGCACAGACAGACAGCGAGAAAGATGGAGAACAAGGTGAGCTCCTTTGCCTTAGAGCGATATTTCTGAAGTTGAAGATTTCGCTCCACTTCCTTCACCAGAGGAAAGAGGGAAAGGTAGGGAGGTTCTGAGGAGGCGTGGTGTGAATCGGCTAGTTTTATACCCCACAGTGGCTGACGACAGCCCTCACCGCAGAGTGAATAGCAATGCCTGATTCAAATTCAAGTGCAGTATAAACCTGAAAAGGGCACCACACTGACGGTTTTTGGTAGAAAATCTATACTTTTACTAAGATGTACTAGAATACCAAAATAATAACCAGACATGTAGACAACACTATTACAAATTAGTTTATACAGTTCATCAGCAAAAAAAGTTGATTAGGAGGTGAGCTGCCCATTAAAACCTCTTCCTAAAAGATTACAAAAATTGTCCATCTGCATCAGCTCAATTTGTTGGAGGACCAAATTTAAAGATCTCATGACACGAAGCTGACTTCATGTAAATGTATTATGACATAATTCATCTTGTCAAAGTCTGTGGTCGTGTAAATTTATGAGCCGAAAAGAATTTATTTTACGCGATAATTAGAGTTTCAAAAATATTAGCTTAACCGTGGCTTCAAAACTATGTCTCCATTATGTGACGTCACTGACAGAACAGCTCACGCTGGACAGTCCGAAAACTACCGCTGTCAGGCATGATGGAGGCGCTCCTATTTGAAGGATCGGAAGATTCTTCCTCCAGTTTTAGCCTTGAGATGGTTTTAGAGGGGGAAAATGCAGCCGGTTCTGGTGCTTCTACAGGTGTTGGTGGCATCGAACCGTACAGGTACGAGCCGTACACAACGACTAAGATGGATAGAAGAAAGCGGGTCAGAGAAGCTAGCGGGAGAAGTGCTGCGGTTTTCGATCCTCCTGAGTTTTGATCTCAGCTGATTCGACGGGGGTAAGCCGTATTGCGTCATTTCCTGTTGTGCTCCCTGTAAGCTGTTTGGTGTTCAGACTCTCTTGAATTTATCTTATTTTCTCTGTGCTGAGGCCTTTCTAAGTTATTTTAACACACAAGTACACTAAAATACACGTTTTGTGGTGGTGTACTTTACGTTTTGGGAACTCCTTGTGTTTCACACAGCTTTTCTTGGGGTGGTAAGGTCTCGCTAGCTCAGTTAGCTTAGCTTCATTGCGGCTATGGCTACTCTTCTTTCCCTGTCTCTAGCTCTTCTCTTCTCTCTTGCTCTCTGTGTCAGATGTTTAGTTACTTCCCTGCCTCCTTTAGTTATAATGGTAACTGTAATAAATGTAATATTTTTCTAGCTTTGGAGGCGAGGGTATCAGAATTAGAAGCACGGCTCCACGCTGTTGAAAAACCAGCTGATAGCCGAAGCCCATTAGCCAGCGCGGGGCCAACAAGGATTGAACCCCCTAGCTGTCCTCCGGTAGAGCCCGCACAGCCGGGACCTCAGGCTGGTTGGGTGACTGTACGTAGGAAGCATAGTTCTAGGACCCAGCCCCCGGGCCACTGCCAACCGGTCCGCGTTTCTAACAGATTTTCCCCGCTCAGCGACACACCCGCTGAGAAGCCGATCCTGGTAATTGGCAGCTCCATAGTCAGAAACGTGGCATTAGAGACACCATTGACCATAGTCAAATGTTTGCCAGGGGCCAGAACGGGCGACATCAAATCCTACCTGAAACTGCTGGCTAAAGATAAGCGTAAATACAGTAAGATTGTTATTCACGCTGGCGGTAATGACACCCGGTTACGCCAATCAGAGGTCACTAAAATTAGTGTTGCTTCGGTGTGTAAGTTTGCCAAAACAATGTCAGACTCTGTAATCTTTTCTGGTCCCCTGCCCGATCGGACCAGTGACGACATGTTTGGCCGCATGCTGTCATTCCATCAATGGTTGTCTGGGTGGTGTCCTGCAAACGATGTGGGCTACATTGATAACTGGAGAACATTTTGGGGAAAACCTGGTCTGATCCAGAGAGACGGCATCCATCCCACTTTGGATGGAGCAGCTCTTCTTTCTAGGAATATGACCGAATTTATTAGTCCTCCAAAACACTGAAAACCCAGGGTCCAGACCAGGAAGCAGAGTCTTAGTTTAACCCACCTCTCTGCTGCTTCTGTACTGTTACCCCCCCCATTACCCTATAGAAACAGTGTCTTGCCCATGGCCAAAATTAAATGGATTAAAAGTTAAGCCAACAAAAGCAAATCATAGAAATCTCATAAAAATAAATGCAACTTTGACTGAACAGAAAAATAAATCTATTAAATGTGGTTTATTAAACATAAGATCTCTCTCCTCAAAGACTTTGTTAGTATATGACTTGATTTGTGATAATCACATTGATTTCCTTTGTCTCACAGAAACCTGGTTGCAGCAGGAGGATTATGTCAGTATAAATGAGTCAACTCCTTCCAGTCATTTAAATTTTCACATTCCTAGAAATACTGGGCGAAGAGGAGGAGTTGCAACCATTTTTCGTTCTGATTTACTAATTAGTCCCAGACCAATTGATAGCTACAGTTCTTTTGAACATCTAACCCTTAATTTTCCTCATCCAAGTTGCAAAACATTAAGACCATTTTTGTTTGTGGTTTTGTATCGTCCACCAGGCCCTTACTCTCAATTCTTGGATCAGATCTCAATTTTTTACCTGATTTAGTATTAAATACTGATAGGGTTATTATAGTGGGGGACTTTAATATTCATGTGGATACTGAAAGTGATGGCCTAAATGCAGCCTTTAATGCTATTTTAGACTCAATTGGCTTTATTCAAAAAGTACAGGGATCGACCCACTCGGGTAAACACACTTTGGACCTTGTACTGACATACGGTATTGAGTGTGAGGAAATAAGAGTCCACCCACATAACCCGGTCCTGTCTGACCACTTCTTAATAACTTTTGAATTTACTTTAACTGACCATCTTAAATCTGAAAGAAAATTTCATTATAGTAGAGCTTTATCAGACAATGCTGTAACAATTTTTAAAGAATCTGTTTCCATTCTTACTTTCCTTAGTGTCTCAGAGTAACACAGTGGATGGCAGCAATTCTATCTCTAACCCTTCAGAAATTGATGATCTGGTTCACAGCGTTACGTCCTCATTGCGTTTGGCATTAGATAGTGTAGCCCCCTTAAAAAAGAAAGTGGCTAGCCATAGGAGGCTGACTCCTTGGTTCAATGCAGAGTTGCATACTTTAAAGCAGAATACTAGGAAGTTGGAGAGAAAATGGCGCTCTACACACCTAGAGGATTCCTATTTAACCTGGAATAAAAGTCTACTGCTGTATAAAAAGACCCTTCGACAAGCTAGAACAGCATATTTTTCATCATTAATAGAGGCGAATAAAAACAATCCTAGGTTTCTTTTTAGTACAGTTGCCAAACTTACACAGAGTCATAGCTCTGTTGAGCCAACTATTCCCCCAGCTCTTAGCAGTGATGATTTTATGGGATTCTTCATAAATAAAATGTATTCTATAAAAAAAAAATCATTGGCATCCTCCCAAACATGATTACTTATTCCTCAGTAAATGAGGCAGTATCGGAAAGAACTGTAGAACCTCAGTTGTGCTTAGGCTGTTTTGATTCAGTCGAGCTTTCGGAATTCTCAAAAATATTAGCCTCATCTAAACCTTCAACTTGTATGTTGGACCCAATTCCAACCAAATTATTTAAAGAAGTGTTCCATTTGGTTCCTGGCCCCATTTTGGATATGATGAATCTATCCTTAGTAAACGGATACGTACCACAGGAATTTAAAATAGCTGTAATTAAACCTTTACTCAAGAAACCTTCCCTTGATCAAGATGACTTAGTGAATTACAGACCTATATCTAACCTTCCTTTCTTATCCAAAGTTCTTGAGAAAATTGTTGCTAATCAAGTCTGTGAGCATCTAAACAGTAACGAGCTGTTTGAAGAGTTTCAGTCAGGTTTTAGAGCTCATCATAGCACTGAAACAGCACTGGTGAAGGTTACTAATGATATTCTCATGGCCTCAGATAATGGACTTGTGTCTGTTCTGGTTTTGTTAGATCTCAGTGCTGCTTTTGACACAGTCGATCATAATATTCTCTTAGAAAGGCTTGAACATGTTGCAGGGATCAAAGGAACAGCACTAGGCTGGTTTAAATCATATTTGTCTGATAGATTCCAGTGTGTTCATCTAAATGATAAATCTTCTTCACGCTCAAGGGTTACTTGTGGAGTTCCACAGGGTTCTGTGCTTGGACCAATTCTGTTCACCATATATATGCTCCCAATTGGTAGAATCATTCGACAGCATGGGATAAATTTCCACAGCTATGCAGATGATACACAACTATATTTATCCATAAACCCTGATGAACCCAGTCAGTTAGGTAGATTACAGGCATGTCTGGAAGACATAAAAACATGGATGACCCTAAACTTTTTGCTTTTAAATTCTGACAAAACAGAAGTTGCTGTCTTTGGACCAGAAGTTCTTAAACAGAAACTGATTAGTCAATCACTTCATCTGGATGGCATTAAATTGGCCCCCAGTAATAACGTAAAGAACCTCGGCGTTATTTTTGACCGAGACTTGACATTTAAATCCCATATTAAACATGTTTCTAGGATTTCTTTCTTTCACCTCCGTAATATTGCTAAAATTAGAAACATCCTGTCCAGGAGTGATGCTGAGAAACTAGTCCATGCATTTGTTACCTTAAGGCTGGACTACTGTAATTCGTTACTATCAGGTAGTCCACAAAATGCCATTAAAAGCCTTCAGTTGATCCAAAATGCGGCATCAAGAGTTCTGATGAATATTAAAAAGAGATCACATTTCTCCTGTTTTAGCTTTCCTTCATTGGCTCCCTGTTAAATCCAGAATAGAATTTAAGATCCTTCTTCTTACATACAAAGCCCTTAATAATCAAGCTCCATCATACATCAGAGATCTAATTGTTCCATATGTTCCTAACAGAGCACTTCGCTCTCAGACTACAGGTTTACTTGTAGTTCCTAGGATTTCTAAAAGTAGAATGGGAGGCAGATCTTTTAGTTATCAGACTCCTCTCCTGTGGAACCAGCTCCCAGCTTTAGTCAGTGAGGCAGACACTCTGTTTACTTTTAAGGCCAGGCTTAAAACTTTCCTTTTTGATAAAGCTTATAGTGGTATAGTGGCTTAGGTCATCCTGAGCTATCTCTGTAGTTATGCTGCTATAGGCTTAGACTGCTGGAGGACAGACTTACCAATTTTCTTCACTATGCTACTTCCTTTTCTCCTACGGCTCTCCAGTTGTATTACAGTACATTCTGTTATTTCGACTGTTAACTTTGTTTTCTCTCAGTGTTTTTCTCTCCATAGAACATATACCTGGTCTGGTATCCTGCTTGGCTGCAATGCCCTGTTGGACGGGGGCATCGACTGGAATGATCCTCCCAGTAACTGAACATCCACTGTGTCCTGTTATCAACTTTTTACTTTCTGTAACATAGAAAGTTCTCTTATATCAGATCTTCTGTTCCTTCTGTGTTTCTGCTCTGTCTTCTCAAACCCCCAGACGGTCGTGGCAGATGGCCGCTCCTACTGAGCCTGGTTCTGTTGGAGTTTTTCTTCCTGTTAAAGGGGAGTTTTTCCTCTCCACCGTCGCTACATGCTTGCTCAGTATGAGGGATTGCTGAAGGATTGCTGTGGTTGGAAAGTTTGCATCAACGGGGCCCGACCTCATGCCAATGACTGACGCAATCTGCTGGGATTCCTTAAATAACAAACTTTTTAACTGATTGGAATGTTTGTATAAATGTATTGAAATGACTTCTTGTTAAGTGCTTTGAGATGACATCTGTTGTGAATTGGTGCTGTATAAATAAACTGAATTGAATTGAATAGAAGTGACGTCAGGGAAACACAGGTTGGTAAGGATTAGAAATAACTTTTAATCATGGCTTCTTTTCCTTTCAACTAATTAACAAATTGATATGAGCATAATAATATTAACGTGTAGTGATTTTAGTAGTGACCTGAAAAATAAACATTAGTCTACATAATGTAAATATGGTAAATCAGTTTTAAAACTAAAAATAATAAACTAATCCAGACGTACTTATTTATAAGGTCTGAGACTGAAATTGGAAAAATAAAATCATATTGTAGGCAAACATTCAAGGCAAACAACAAAGCAAGTAGCCTAAGATTTACTTCATTACAATTCTTCTTTATGATTATCGTACCAATTTATTAGTTTCAGGTGAAACACATTTGTTATTTAATTTCTTTGTCAGACTCACTAAATAGAATGAATTATTCATAATTATAGCAAAACTGCTTTGAATATGTACCTGTCTCTTCTGGACAAGAGCGTCAGTTTGTTTTTAAAACTGCTGGGGACAATTATTGATTATTCATATAGCCTATAATTATTCAGTCGTTGGCGACATATATGCGCAGTAATTAAACGCGTTCCCTTTACAACCATTGCCGTTCTGTGCGGGGAAACTTTAACTGTTCAGAGTCCTGCAATGGGGCCGGTAACCGTGGGTGGAATATTCCACAGAAATAAAAGAGAAATTATTCATTCTAATTTACATTTAATCAGGGATCCCGTTATTTTCTGTCTTTGACAGTTTTTACATTTTGAAAAAAATCAGAAACATATTCAATATTATTTAATTCTTCATTCATTTTAGTTAATATTCAGCCCGAACAATCTGAACAAAGAATCTCCATGGTGCCATCACACATGTAGCAGATGAAAATATGTACTAAATATGAACATTTTACCTGCAGTCTTACAACTTTCTCATTGTCTATAGACGTGAATTGTGCACCTTGTGCGTTAAGGAGACTGAATCCGCTCCGGTCGAACACTGCAGACTGGAAAAACAAGCGCCACTTCTTTCTCAACTTTCTTATTGCCTCAGCAGGAGGAAATAGCGTTGCATTGAGTACGGTGTCCAGGTCTGATGATGATGCTCAGATGCTCTCATAAGAATCGTTTTTGATTGATTCAGTTTCCTAAACTCTGTGTGTAAAGTTGAAAATGACTGTGCGTCTGCATCAAGTGGTCAGTGGCGTAAATTGTAAACGTTCACAATGAAGGACGTCCGTTAGTTCGTGTCCACAGGTGTTTCTGATTATTGTACTGACTGATGAATAGAGGTTGCACCATAATAAACTGACGGCAAAAGCTCATCACACAAACACTCTTTTCTCACTCGATTTTCCTGCCGCACTTTAACAACGGCCTTTACGTTTTTCCATTAGGCTACAGTTTTAAAAAACCGATCAAAGACGGAATATAACACAATCCCCAAGTGATTGTAAATTACATTACAATGAATCGTGTCCCTTTTATTTCTTTGAAACATTGTACATCTGAAATTAATTTAATGCAGAGATCTCTGTGCAGAAACAAAATATTGTCCACAGTCCCTGGCTTTATCTGCGCTCACTGTTCCTGAATCGCAAATTCAATCGCAGAAATCTCTCTCTGGCAGCGCAGGATAGCGGGAACATTCTGCTGCCAGCGCAAAGTTGGGGGAATATTCTGGCATGTTCTCTCCACAAACACAATATATCAACACCATTCTCGTTGGGAGTCGTAAACAAACAAAAGTATTAAATTAATATTTTTTAACCTGCAGTAAAGAAACTTCAGCCAGAGCCAGGAAATTTAAATGATGTATTTTACCATCTTGAAACGGGTACCAGCCGTACTGCCCTGAGCGTGTTTGCATACGGACTAGTCTTTTAAACCCTTGACGTATCCACTGCAAAGAACGCTGCAGCATCTGCGCCGAAAGAAACCATGACTGTATAAGAGTGCAATGGAGTCATTTAAATAATAGTCTGTTCAGATACTGATTATGTGGAAATTGTGCTGGGAGCACAAGTAGAGGTTAAATCTGCGCTGGTAAGAAATTCCGCATCAGGTTTAGAAAAGTGTTGGAGACATGTCCCCGGCTAAAATGAGCCTATGCTTCTGGAAACACGAGCTCTAACTGGGCAGTCAGTGGAAGTGGAGCTTGTAGGAGTAGGGATGCTGACGCTGTCAGTGTCGCATCGCAGTCCTAAGCACCACCACCGGTACCGCCGCCAGACACCGTCACACTCCTGTGGAACACTATAGGCACAGCTGCCCACAGCAACACACGCTTGTGTTTAACTAAACAACCCAGTGATTCCTTTATCATAGTAATCAAAACAATTCTGCTCAAAATGTTCCGAACAGAGGAGAGAGGAGGAGGAGGGAGCCCACTTCTCATGGGTGCTTCTAACCTGTTTCACCCACTTTGAAAGTAACTCTGGGTCTTTGGGAAACTTAAATAAACTGACACTGTCCTTGTGTGTATATGAGCAAAATCCCCCAACACAACGCGAAGGCATTGCGATTACTTTTCTTTGTCAAAAATAGAAAATAGCGGTCCCAGTCACAGCTGAAAAGCCGCTGTCAAATGTGCCAAAAAACAGAATGCATTCTCTCGCTAACGTCACTTCCGGAATGTTCAGTGCGCAGTGATACAGTAGTAAAATGCTAGTCACAGCAGCAGTTTTTTGCTCTCAGTAGGATTACACAAGGCGTGTTTATGACTTTGACATAGTCCATTGTGTTCAGTTTTCTTTATTTCATATTATGTTTAAAAATGTCAACTTTGTGTCATGAGGTCTTTAAGCTTTTCTTGAACTGGAGTCAGGGACCACACCAAACTATTCCAAGGGCTGCAAATAGACCCCAGGCCACACTTTGAACAGCCCTGTTCTACAGTGAGAGTAACAGAGCAGGCATGTGAAACCGAAACATGAGTTTTCACGGTTAATAGGGACTGGGATGTTCTGGATGCTCTTACCTGTGCCTGTGCGTTTGGCTCCAGTCTTAGCAGACAACCGACCTGCTGGCTCTTGGTCTGAATCACTCCAGCACAAACATAATTCTCAGGGTTTGGGTCAACATTGTCCAGCAGGGCCATTCCTAACCCCAGCAGCTGTGTGAAAACAGAGCAGTAATATATTAACCCTCAAGACATGTTCCCAATGACACCAAAGGAAACCATGGGTACCCCATCACCATCCAACATTTACTCAGACACTGTACATCAGAGAGAGAGAGACAGACGTTTCTGACTTCAGACTGAAATTAAAACCAAACCCACCTTTGCTTTGATTACTTCGGTGTCCATGCTGTGGTTGGCCTTGAAGATCTTCTGTGCTTCTTGTTGAGGCCTGTAGAGTTTACAGCAATCACATTTAATAATAGGTGCACTCTACAATTTAACTACAAAGCTAACTGCACACTCAGTGAAAGTCTACAGCTGTTTGGGCTTGAGGTTACATCTTCATCCCATTAGTGCTCAAATAAAATAAATGTACAGCTAAGGCCACAGAGAACAGATCTGAAGAATACAGGTTGGATTTTGTGATGAAGAGCTACCTTAAATATACTTTCAAATATAATTCCAATATAAATACACTGTCGTTCTTCATATGTAGAAAACATGGTGGTTTTGTTTGGCAGAGCAGATGATGTGAACCATCAACAGCAGGACACCTTGGAAACATAACTGCAGAACTGGAAACTTCAGATTCATTCAGGCTGATAGCTCAAGCAACTGTAGGAGTGAGTCACACACATACCCACACACACCCACACACACTCACTGGCTGAGCTGTTTCCAGCGCTGGAAGAAGTCTTGTGAGGCCATCTCAGTTGGCTGGAAGAACTTGTTGATGGTGACCGGCAGTTTGAGAGTCAGGTTCTGCAGAGCTCCTCCATATCTGACCAGAGAAAGAACACACACTCAGTGTGTCATCAGTTTGGTGAGTAACTCTAGAAAGAAAACAGCTGGCAGGGCTCTAGACTACCTAGCTGCACTGGTGCGCCTAACCTTTTTTCTTATGCAGACCAACACAACATTTTGGTGCACTGAAAAAGTGTTTAAAGTGCGCCGAAATCTAAAAACACCTCCATATTAAATAAATGAAACGAACTAAAAGAAAATGTAAGGTATAAGTGCAAATGTTTTAACGACTAAACATTTCATTATGTTCAAACCATTTTTCTTATGAAGAATAATTTCAGACTTTAACTCGGTGAACGAAAGTTCTTCTGCGATATTATAGATTACATTAAACTAGATCGTCATCTGGGCCTCGTCTGATTGTCTGTTTGCAGCTGCTGAAAGGCAGCTGGGAGAGGGGTCACTTGGGCAGTGCTTTTACTGTGTGTTCTTTTTGTTAGCGTTTGAATCAGAAATGTATTCAAACCAGTCACAGATTTACTATTATTATGTTGAGCCAAGAGTGATGGTCTGCCAACCACGGAACACACGCTATACAAGACGCTGTGTTGCTCTGCGTAACTCCCAGCAGTTGCAGCTCCAAATTTGGATAAAAACACAAAACTGTCTGTTAATGAGTTTAGCGGAGGTTTGTCTCCCTTAACCATTGCAGTTGTTTCCAGAGACTTTCTGTGTTTGTTAGATGTGTTCAGGATTTAACAAAAACAGCTACAATATTTAATCCAGTACATATTAGTAACAACATTTTTCTGCAGTAAGAGTTGGCTATCTGTATGCTATAGTGGTTATAATTTTAAAAACATAATATGCAACCCCTGCAAGTTATGCAGAGCAGCACAGTTCATTGATTTAGTACATACTCCACAATATTAGTATTCACTAATTATTTAATAACCAAAGAGTGGCATGGGTTTGATCTTTTTCATGCTACAACTTCTACACCTCAACAAGAGTGTGTGACTGTTAGCGTATTGGCTTATTAGCTCAGACGAGCAGTGAAAGCCTACCTGAACTTGATGTTGAGAAGTGGGGCGTCGGAGAAGTCAGTCAAGCACTCAATGTTCAGGACCTGCTGGATCTGAGCTCCACCCTCCACTAGGGGCTCCACTGGTTTGCTCTGAACGTTGAGCTGTAGCCAGTTGTCAAGGACTTCCTACTACACATTCCAAGTCAGTCTGCTTTTAATTGTCCTCACAAGGATAGAGCTTCCCAAACATTTTAGTAGTATAAATGACATTTTAATTTTGTGTTTGTAAAGAGAGGATCATCCCGTTTGAACTGAATACTCTTTCTTGATAAAATTCAACCTTCTTTTACAGAAACATTAACATGGAAGGGACTAGGCCTGCAGGATTAATCATATTTTCATCGTCATCGCAATGTCAACGTGTGCGATAAACATCACAAAAGCTCCTCTGAAATGTGATAATTATGGTTATATGTGACATGCTTTCCCACCCATGCTGACATTTGGCCAATTAGATGCAGCCCTGGACACATGGCCCATGCATGATTGCACACGTTTAGCCATTCAGATGACACCCATAGGTAGGGAGATAAGTCAGACAATGGCAGAGGTCAGAGAACAAAGCGATGAACAAAGCAGTGAAATAGCAGAGGAAACCCTGGTGGCCAAGAGACATGGCACCTCCGCGACTGACAACGGCCGAATATTGTGAAGGCGATCCAGCTTAATCGCTGGGTCAGCCTGCAGTGTTTTAGCCACAGATTGCATCTCGCTATATGCAAGTGTATTTGGTGTACATGACATTATTATCAGATTAGTGTTTTCCCGACCATTATATTAGAGGGCCACCTGCCCCCAAGAAGATCACTTACATTTTATTTCATTTTCTGTATAGCGCCAGATCATAGCAATCAATAAATAAAAGTAAATATAAAGTTACCTTTCATATAGAAGTATGAATTGCAACTCACCAATTTGTAGTCCAATAAACGTGACAAAACCCACCCATCTTTAACAAAAACTGTCTTTTTACATCAATAAGGGTCCGATGAAAGTCCTCCAATAAAGAGATTAGTCGAGCAAAACAATAAAACTTTACCGCTCCAACCACTTCTGTCTTTTCCAATTCCGCCTACAAAGGTCACTGATCATGATTCTGACAATGTTTTTTATTCAGTTAAGACTACGGCATTTACTCAGGAGATGGCGCATATGGCACACTTATTGCCACCTTTGACCTGTAGTTAGAAAAATGTTATAAAAAAGTTATTTCAGGGTCCTGTTGGAGTGGAAAATGTTTGCAGTAATTGTAGACATTTAATTTATTTCTCTTTCCTCTCTGAGATTCTTTTACTTTAAGAGATATTTTTGTTTTTGTTAAGAACAGGGAAATGAAGCTTTAATTTCTATTTGTAATAGAAATACAAGAAATTATATATATATAAAAATAGATGTTAAAATGTGTGTAAATTATTCAATGAAAGCATGCACAAAAACATTCTTATCCATTTTTTTTGTATTTGTCAGCATTTCAGTATTTCAGAGTACCTAAAGGCAGGGAATCTATTAAAGTTGAACAATCTTAAAGAGACAGAAACTGTAAAACTTGAAATTACAAACTTAAATATTTTCTTATATATCGCAAGCATATTGTCATTGCAGTATTGAAGAGTGTCATCGCACATTTTGCTCATATTGTGCAGGCCTAGAAGGGACACAGGGTTAGCTCCTTCAATAGGCACTGTACCACATTTAAAGCTTTGGTGTGTTCTCAGCATATTTCAAGGATATGGGACTGAAGCTCTCCGGGACAGTTGACTGTGGTGGTAAAGCTGGCAAATTGGACTGATGTCTTGTTACCATAGAATAGGTACATTCTCCCTGAGGAAGGACGACACACATTAACTGTCAACAAGGTGAGGGAACAAGGAAAGACATTCAGCAGGCAAAATCTCACACATACTTTGACTGAGCCAAGCCACATTCATAGAGAGCTTTGCAAAAGTATCCATTTTCTACAGTATGTAGTATTTCTCCTTTGGTCACATCTAAGCCACAAATTCCATTTATTTTATTGGGATTTTTTATGACCAACCAACACAAAGTAGTGGATAACTGTAAAGAGGAAGGAAGGAAAATACCCTTTTTAAAAGTGTTTTACAAATCACTGCAGCTCTTTTGAGGTACAGCTTTCTTTCTTTTCTTCGCACATCTACGGAATGACATTTTTTCTTATTGTTCTCCAGAAAACAGCTGAAGCTCTGTCAAATTACATGGCTACAGCCTGAATATCAGATTTCAAGTCCCGCCACACTTTCTCAGGTGAATTCAGATCTGAACTTTGACCAGACCATTCTAACACTTGAGTGTTGCCATACTGCCATTAACTCAGGTGTGGCGTCATTCCAAGCTCTGAGGTAATCTTAGTCCTGCTGGGAAGTGAACCTCCACCCCAGTTTCAAGTCTTCTGCAGGTTTTCTTTCAGGGATGTCCTTGATTTAGGATATACCATGATGCTGCCACCACCATGTGTCAGGGTTTCAATGATATCAAGGTGCCAGCAAAAGAAAGCCAATGTGGTGCAACATCTTAATGCACACAAAGCAAAGCAGAATGTTTAGAAAAACTCACCTAGGTTCTGTCTGTACTCTGACTTGATGCCAATCTGCAGAAGCTGATTCTCAAACAGAACTCCGTTGTTCTTGCAAACAAACCTGGAGGGAGGCACAATTCAGTTGTTAAAATATACTTTTATGTTTTCTTCACCATGTGTCTTTATTGAGTCCCTACTAGGAATGTTATTATCTTTCAGACAGCAGTCGATTAGTAAAGTACTCTAACCTGGCAACCACACCACCAGTTGCTATATATCTACATAATAAACAAATGGATGTTTAACCATTTGAATATGTCTTAGGTTAATTATAAAACAAGTTTTAATATGATGTTACATAACTGGACAGCAACCGGTATGAGTGAAACAATTATGTGCAGCCCTAAGCTACATCAATTGGAATAAGAAGTGAGGTGGTGGTGGAATATTGGCTTAACAAAGCATCCAAAACAAGGGTGCGAATCCAGCATAAAAGCTGCTTAGTAAACACTGCAGAATATACAGAAGAAGACCTTACTTGTTAAGAAGCTCCTCTGCTTCAGACAGAGGAGGAGCAGGATCCTCAGAGGGAGGAGCAGAGCTGAGAGACCACAGGAAAGCCCAGAGACAAGGAAACAGGATAATCCAAGATAAACAGATGGAGTGGAGATGGGAAACCAAAAAGCCGTTGTTTTAACAGGACAGCAATGAAGCATCAAGAGGGGAAGACAGAAAGACAAGGGAATAAAATGCAGAAGTGGTTAGTAAAAGCATCTGGACCAAAATACTACAGAATCAAAGCCATTTAGTTAAGCAGCTGTGCTACCCACTGCCAGTACAGCCTACATATATCTAGTCAATCTCTCAAGCTTGACAGCTGTGCTGAAGCAAATGGAAACAAAATGAAGAGCTGTTATTAACTGGTTCTGTCTCTAATCCTACATTCTTCATGCAGACTTCACTCTGCTGTAAACGTTTTACACCATACGCTGCAGATTTATTAGAAGAAAAACAGGTTTCAGCAGAGCTTTTGTTGGACTTTAGTCCTTTTACTCCAACTGTTTACTGCGTGTTTGCCTGACTCCTTTAGACTGAGTTGGAACTTGTAGTCACAATGACAAACTCAAATTCATACTGATGCATCAAATGGTTTTCCGTTTTAATGTTTTAATGACCTAACACCAGGATGACAAAATAAAGTGATTAATAAAGCAATAAATACAGACAAAAATAAATAAGCATGAAGGACTTAATAGAGGTCGACCAATATGAGCCTGCTCCTATTTGATGTCATACAAACATTCAAAATCCAAGATGGCTGACAGCCAGCCCACCCCAAGTCATGTTTTTCGTCTCATTGTCAGTTTTTTTGGCCTGTCATTAGAAGTGTGTTGCTTTTTCAGCAGGATGGTTCAATGTGATTTTAAAAGAAGCTGTGGTTAAAGCAAACTAATAGAAGATTCCCCAGATAACAGATTGAACTTGTTGATTTTACCTTGAACAGTCCTGACTGGCTATGACAATGTTAAAAACCCAAATCAAATTTTTCCCCAATTATTGAACACACCTCCAAGTCGGAATACCGACAACACTCTACAGCGGAGGTTTCACAGAGGGCAGAACAACCACAGTTAGCCATTTTTACTTTCATCAGGTGTTTAACCCTAACCCTCTAAGAAGCTATTCAAAAAGAGATTTAGCATTTTCTATGAAGCCAAGGGGCCTCTTCATTTAGGCTGCTTCAACAGAAGGATGGAGTTCTGGTCATTTCCTAATCCCCTTTCAAGTACTAAAAATAGTACCATCAGTGCCAGGACATTAGTTTGTGATCCAGAGTCGACTTCAGAAGGCTGAAGGGGTTTCAGTAAAGTTCCTCTGTTCATTTCTTTAGACGATCAAAGCTTTGTTGGTCAGGCAACATGCTAGAATAGGAAGGGTTCAGTTAAGGATCTACATTCACTACAAAACACACACACTGATGGTTACAGTTGTCAGCCAAGCCAACACCAAATTTCTATTTTGTAATCGTTGTTTTAAATGAGTAAAATCTTGTCTCATTCCCTCTCTAACACACACTGTGTGAAGTCACTTCTGCTCCATAAATAATGAAGGCAGGCTAGAAATCTGATTAAAAAATGGTAATCATATTCAAGAAAAAAACGGAATTGGTTAAAAGTCTATCAGTCAGACTTCTAGAAGAATGATATAGGTGAATTGCTACCAGATATTTACAGAGTGTAAAAGTACAATATGAATGAGTTATTAAAAAGCCTAATTGAAAACAAGATATTCACTCTTCCAAGTTTTTTTTTACGTGTCCTGCCTGGCAGTGTGGCACTCAGAATTAGTGTCGGAGTACCAAGTAGAAGCCCAACAACAGACTTACTTTCACAAGCGGAGCACTACAGCTTTTGCTAAAGTACTCCACTTGATATATGTGTAAGAAATCTTTATTATGAATTGCTGTGGGTTTTATTTCTGATGTTATGGACACGGGTTAGGGTTAGCCTTCCAAGTTAACATCAGTTTTTTATGAGCTCATTTATATGACTGTAACCAGCAGCTGTGTTATTGCTACAGCAATGTGGATAGTAAAAAAGTCACTGCCTAGTTTGGATCCATGCTGTGAGTGTAAAATGACTGTTTATGAGGCAGCATAACGCATAGAAGGCATCTAGCATTGTCCCAAAATACAGGGGGCGCAGTGGTGCAGGTTAGTCACCTTGCAATTGGAAAGTTGTGGGTCCAATTCCTCCTTCCTCCTGCGCAAGAGGTTTTAACCTCCACTATTTAGTGGTCTTTGTGTGTGTGTGTGTGTGTGTGTGTGTGTGTGTGTGTGTGTGTGTGTGTGTGAGAATGTGGCTGAAGTGTAAAGTGGTTGGACTTGCCAGTGTGACTGGAAAGCTCTTTTAACTTCAGTCCATTTCAGACTTGGAGCAGCTGGAGCCAGAATTGTGGTGTTTGGAAGCGACCAAAGCAACCAAAACAATGAGCATGAGGAGTTTTCTCTACATGACATCTGATCTGTTCAGATGGAATAACTATCATCAAATCAGGTGTCCATCTAAAGCTAATGTGCAGCAAAGCTTGCCACTCGGTAAGACAGTATATTGATACAGGTAAGTTTAACAGCATGGATTGTTGAGGTGCCATGTTTGTATTCCTAGCTAATTCTAGTTTACTACAGGGATCTTACTCCGAGTCACCAGAACCCTCCACCAAAAGAGGATCGGAGGTCTCAGGGGTCTGTTCCAGATCTCTGTCAATATACATTCACGGTAGAGGACAGGGGACACACAGTCAAATCAAACACAACCACACACACACACACACACAAACACGGGGGGGGGGGGGGGGGGGGAATAGAGAAAAGGGAAGGAGAGAAAAAGACGAAAGACAGTCACATATAGAGCAAGATAAAGAATTAAGTGCAACAGACCTGCCAACCCTGAAGTCTACATCAATGACCAGTCCTCCAATCAGAGTGCTACAGATTTAGCCTTAAAGGAGCTAAACGGCCCCCTGCTTTGGGATGACAACAATGGACTACAAGATCTTCAGCTGATCAACCCCTTTGCTCTGAAAATAATGTTAATCACTAGAGTCCCAACAGCTGCTTTCCTCCTCATGCAGATAACTTCATGTTGAGGGGATCCTGGCCAGTAGAGATTAGTAATGGCAACAGCAACCACCAGTCTCTGATTAAAGCTAACATTATTATATCAATAAACAATGAAAAGACAAAAACTGATTTTAGTTTACTTCATTCCAATGATTCTGAATGAAGAGTCAGAATTTTAAGACTGAGTGGTCCTGATCATTGATCAGTCCTTGAGCTTTTAACCTCTGCTGGATCTGGAAGCTTTGGCAGTGAAGAGAAGGCTTTACACACAGAAATTACACACAGAAACTGACTCTTACAGCTCTGCAATCATGCTAATCAATAATATTAAGTTCTGAAGACTTTAAAATTTCAATTTAAAGCAGAGAATTATTTGACTTTGTTTTAAATTGGTCATCAGCTTAAAACAAAGAAAATTATTGTTTTAGAACCATGTCTTCATATCCACCTAGATATAAATTAATGATCTCTCACAGCAAAAAGGCTGAATAGAATATCTTCAACGATCTTATTAAAGGAAATCAACATGGGCAACAACAAAAAACATTCAGCCAAAGCTTTAGAAAAATGAGATTGGAAATCTGCCCGTCTCTGATCAGTGCCTCTCTAATGTTGATAGCACGTTGCTGTCCACTGTTTGCTTACTGATTGTGTCTATTCCAGATAGGGATTTAAAAGATCGTTGACTGCAGCAACGTTTAGCCAGTCAGCTGACAGAATGATACGACGACTCCACCACCACCTGAATGAGCTCAGAGTTTCAAGTCTGATGAAAGCATCGGTTGTTCAGAAGCTGAAGAGAGTAATGAAGGCTATATCCAAGGAGAAAACCTGATGTGTCCAGATCATTTTTAAATGACTTTTAAAACATAAGCATGAGTACAGACTGATTATCCTCAGGTTGACAGGTCTGAATGCAACAAAGAAAGCAAAAACATACAGAGCCACAACACAACCAACACAGACATGTTAGTCTACAAACACAAATACACCACAACCATTTACAACTAAAGCTGAAGAAAATGTACAGTGTGAAATAGTTTCACTGTTTTGTTCCTCATTTTAGAAAGTGAAACTTAGATATTTTACAGATTCATCTCACTGAGTGAAATATTCCCCTGGCTCTTAGCAGTGATGATTTTATGGGATTCTTCATAAATAAAATGTATTCTATTAAAAATAAAATCATTGGCATCCTCCCAAACATGATTACTTCTTTCTCAGTAAATGAGGCAGTATCGGAAAGAACTGTAGAACCTCAGTTGTGCTTAGGCTGTTTTGATTCAGTCGAGCTTTCGGAATTCTTAAAAATATTAGCCTCATCTAAACCTTCAACTTGTATGTTGGACCCAATTCCAACCAAATTATTTAAAGAAGTGTTCCATTTGGTTCCTGGCCCCATTTTGGATATGATTAATCTTTCCTTAGTAAACGGATACGTACCACAGGAATTTAAAATAGCTGTAATTAAACCTTTACTCAAGAAACCTTACCTTGATCAAGATGACTAAGTGAATTACAGACCTATATCTAACCTTCCTTTCTTATCCAAAGTCCTTGAGAAAATTGTTGCTAATCAAGTCTGTGAGCATTTAAACAATAACGAGCTGATTGAAGAGTTTCAGGCAGGTTTCAGAGCTCATCATAGCACTGAAACAGCACTGGTGAAGGTTACTAATGATATTCTCATGGCCTCAGATAATGGAGTTGTGTCTGTTCTGGTTTTGTTAGATCTCAGTGCTGCTTTTGACAGTCGATCATAATATTCTTAGAAAGGCTTGAACATGTTGCAGGGATCAAAGGAACAGCACTAGGCTGGTTTAAATCATATTTGTCTGGTAGATTCCAGTTTGTTCATCTAAATAATAAATCATCTTCACTCTCAAGGGTTACTTGTGGAGTTCCACAGGGTTCTGTGCTTGGACCAATTCTGTTCACCATATATATGCTCCAAATAGGTAGAATCATTAGACAGCATGGGATAAATTTCCACAGCTATGCAGATGATACACAACTATATTTATCCATAAATCCTGATGAACCCAGTCAGTTAGGTAGATTACAGGCATGTCTGGAAGACATAAAAACATGGATGACCCTAAACTTTTTGCTTTTAAATTCTGACAAAACAGATGTTGTCTTTGGACCAGAACTTCTTAAACAGAAACTGATTAGTCAATCACTTCATCTGGATGGCATTAAATTGGCCCCCAGTAATAACGTAAAGAACCTCGGCGTTATTTTTGACCGAGACTTGACATTTAAATCCCATATTAAACAGGTTTCTAGGATTTCTTTCTTTCACCTCCGGAATATTGCTAAAATTAGAAACATCCTGTCCAGGAGTGATGCTGAGAAACTAGTCCATGCATTTGTTACCTCAAGGCTGGACTACTGTAATTCTTTACCATCAGGGAGTCCACAAAATGCCATTAAAAACGTTCAGTTGATCCAAAATGCGGCAGCAAGAGTTCTGATGAATATTAAAAAGAGAGATCACATTTATCCTGTTTTAGCTTTCCTTCATTGGCTCCCTGTTAAATCCAGAATAGAATTTAAGAACCTTCTTCTTACATACAAAGCCCTTAATAATCAAGCTCCATCATACATCAGAGATCTAATTTTTCCAGATGTCCCCAACAGAGCACTTCGCTGTCAGACTGCAGGTTTACTTGTAGTTCCTAGGATTTCTAAAAGTAGAATGGGAGGCAGATCTTTTAATTATCAGGCTCCTCTCCTGTGGAACCAGCTCCCAGCTTTAGTCTGTAAGGCAGACACTCTGTTGACTTTAAAGGCCAGGCTTAAAACTTTCCTTTTTGATAAAACTTATAGTTAGAGTGGCTAAGGTCATCCTGAGCTATCTCTGTAGTTATGCTGCTATAGGCTTAGACTGTTGGAGGACAGACTTACCAATTTTCTTCACTCTGCTACTTCCTTTTCTCCTACGACTCTCCAGTTGTATTACAGTACATTCTGTTATTTCGACTGTTAACTTTGTTTTCTCTCAGTGTTTTCTCTCCATAGAAGATATTCCTGGTCTGGTATCCTGCTTGGCTGCAATGCCCTGTTGGACGGGGGGCATTGACTGGGATGATCCTCCCAGTAACTGAACATCCACTGTGTCCTGTTATCAACTTTTTACTTTCTGTAGCAGAAAGTTCTCGTCGCTACATGCTTGCTCAGTATGAGGGATTGCTGAAGGATTGCTGTGGTTGGAAAGTCTGGATCAACGGGGCCCAACCTCACGCCAATGACTGATGCAATCTGCTGGGATTCCTTAAATAGGAAACTATTTGCCCTGTTGGACGGGGGGCATCGACTGGGATGATCCTCCCAGTAACTGAACATCCACTGTGTCCTGTTATTAACTTTTTACTTTCTGTAACATAGAAAGTTCTCTTGTATCAGATCTTCTGTTCCTTCTGTGTTTCTGCTCTGTCTTCTCAAACCCCTAGACGGTCGTGGCAGATGGCCGCTCCTACTGAGCCTGGTTCTGTTGGAGGTTTCTTCCTGTTAAAGGGGAGTTGTTCCTCTCCACCGTCGCTACATGCTTGCTCAGTATGAGGGATTGCTGAAGGGTTGCTGTGGTTGGAAAGTCTGCATCAACGGGGCCCAACCTCACGCCAATGACTGACGCAATCTGCTGGGATTCCTTAAATAGGAAACTTTTTAACTGATTGGAATGTTTGTATAAATGTATTGAAATGACTTCTTGTTAAGTGCCTTGCGATGACATCTGTTGTGAATTGGCGCTATATAAATAAACTGAATTGAATATTTTGAGCCTCTATTTTTGTATTATTGGTCATCATAGTTTGCAGACGATGAAAACCAAAAATTCAGTGTTTCCCAAAAAAATTATTTTGTGAAGAAGCGACAGCATAGTAATCAAAAATTGAGTGTAAGGAAAAGAAAATATGGTAAAAGCTTAACCAACAACAGGGATTACCACAGCTATGTGGAATGTCAAGCAAAATCCATTCAGGCTGAGGTTGGAGTCATAACATTAAGATCCAGACAGCTCCTCCACATGGGCTACAGATGTCACCTTCCCTCATGTGCAAACCTCTTCTGAACCAGAGTTGACGTCAGAAACTTCTTATCTGTTCTAAGGAGAACCAGAACTGGTCTGTTGCTCAGTGGTCCAAAGTCTTATTTTCAGACAAAAGCAAATTTTACGTTTCATTTGGAAATCAAGATCCCAAAATCTGGAGGAGTGGAGATGACCAGAACCCATGTTACTGGGGGTCCAGAGTGAGGTTAATGTTTTTATTTTTTTATTCTTCATTTTCAAAAAAGTGGAGCATACCATGTCTAGACATCATCCACTTCTCATTTCTTTTTTTACACAAAAAGGTAAACAACCTATGAACAACGCACACATTTTCTATGTTCTGACCTCTACAAAATCTGGTCATAAGGGCTGAATCTACCTGACCCATTTTCTCCATAATTTAGCAAAAGTGCGCCTTTTAAGATGAATTGAAAACGTTATAGATTCCATTACATAAATCTCATACACTATGTTTATACACTCAGACGTCGTGGGGGGCTTGGGAAGGAGCCAGCATCTTGTAACTGCCTTTTTGGCTGCTACTGTCAAAATAGTATACAGGTATTTATCTTCATGTCTATGAATACTGTTACAATTTCTCCCCAAAAATTGTAGAAAATGCTAGTGGTATGCTATTAACCTCAAATATATTAATTTAAGATTTATGAAATTCAAGCCATAAGTGTTTAATCTTTAAGCATTCCTAAAATATATGCCAATGCCCTGCATCCCAAGCCCCACACAACCTCCAGCAGCAGGGTAAGCCTGTGCCAAAGTGTACCTTTTGCCTTGGTATTACGAAAAAAAACGCACTTAACATTTCCAGTTAAACTCTCACCATTTATGGGAATTAGTACATTTCCATTTGCCTCCCCCTCCCACTTCTCTGTCTCCAAAAGTCAGGTGAAGAGGCAGCTGGAGAAACTGAACCGGAACAAGGCTGCAGGTCCAGATGGTGTCAGCCCCAGAGTCCTGAAGGCCTGTGCTGAGCAGCTCTGTGGGATTCTGCAGCACCTCTTCAACCTTAGCCTAACTCAGGAGAAGGTTCCAGTGTTGTGGAAGACATCCTGCCTTGTTCCAGTACCAAAAAGAACTCACCCATCAGTCATCAATGACTATAGACCTGTTGCCCTGACATCCCACATAATGAAGGTCCTGGAGAGACTCCTGTTGGCACCCCTGAGTAAGCAAACAAGAACATATCAGGACCCACTGCAGTTTGCTTATCGCTGTGGAGTTGGAGTTGAAGATGCCATCATACACCTGCTTCAACCAACCCACTGTCATCTGGACAAAGCAGCCAGCACTGTGAGGATCATGTTCTTTGATTTCTCCAGTGCATTTAACACAATTCAGCCTAATTTGCTTTGTCAGAAACTCCTGAAGACACAGGTGGAGCCCTCAACAATCGCCTGGATCAATGACTACCTGACCAACAGACCACAATTTGTGAGACTGAATAATTGTGTGTCAAACCAGGTGGTCAGCAGCACAGGAGCACCACAGGGGACCGTACTCTCACCATTCCTTTTCACTCTGTACACCTCAGACTTCCAGTACAAATCAGAGACCTGTCACCTGCAGAAATACTCAGATTACTCTGCAATTGTCGGGTATATCAGAGATGGACAAGAAGCTGAATACAGAGAGCTGGTGGACCACTTTGTGACATGGTGTGGAAACAATCGTCTCACCTTGAATGTGAACAAAACAAAGGAGATGATTGTAGATTTCAGAAGAAACAGGGATAAGTCAAACACTGTTTCCATCATGGGAGAAGAAGTGGAGGTGGTTGAGGGGTATAAATACCTCGGAGTTCACCTTGACAACAGACTGAACAGTGAAGCCCTCTTTAAGAAGGGACAGAGCAGACTGTACTTCTTGAGGAAGCTTAGGTCCTTCAAGGTTTGCAGCAAGATGCTGCATATTTTCTACAAGTCTGTTGTGGAGAGTGTAATCTCTTCAGCTGTCATCTGTTGGGGTAGCAGCATCAGAGCCAGGGACTTAAAAAGGCTCAATAACCTGATAAAGAAGGCTGGTTCTGTTCTGGGGACGACTGTGGAACATCTGGAGATGATAATGCAAAGAAGGATTCTTTATAAAATAAAATAAAATATGAACAACCCTGAGCATCCTCTTCATGAGACTGTAATACAACAACAGAGCGTCTTCAGTCGGAGGCTTCTTCAGTTTCGCTGCAATACAGACCGCTACAGGAAATCCTTCCTGCCCACAGCCATCATCATCTACAACAACTCCTTAAAGAATTAATTATATGTGCTATACCAACACTTAATTTCCCTCTGGGTTCAATAAAGTATTTTTGAATTTGAATGAGGATTCACATACGTCATACCATTCTTCATTAGGTATTGAAGAGTGATATGTTTATCCAATTTTGTATGAGCTAGAACAGCATAGATCCTTCATTATTGAGAGTTCAATGTCTTTCCATCTAGCATGACATTTTGATGAGCATATATAAATAAGTGGATTAATCTGAGCTGCATATAAATATCCTTTAGAATTCAGTAAGGCCATGCCTCCCATTTCTTTTGAGAACTTTAATGTTTTATATTGGCTCCTGGGTCTTTTACCCTGCCAAATAAATCTAGAAATGATTTTATAAATTTCTAAAAATTTCTGAGTATTATTATCCCTCTGGGATCAATAAAGTATTTTTGAATTGAATTGAATTTCTGGGAAATTTCCACTGGGAGAGCCTGAAGCAAAAACAGATACCATGGAAGCACATTCATTTTGACACTATTGATTCTTAGGCTCAAAGTGAGAAATGAGATTGTGTTCCATCTTATAATATCCGCTTTAATTTTAGTTAATTAAGGGCCATAATTAATTTCTCACAATAAAGAAATGTCCTTTGTTAAAGCAATAGCCAAATAAGTCAATGATTGTTGGACCCAATTAAGAGGAAAAGTTTGACAGAGCCGTGTAGGAGGGGAGTAATTAACTGCTAAAAGTTGTGTCTTTGTATGTTTAATTTATAACCCGAGTATCGACCAAATTTCTGCAAAATTTTCATTAGCTCAGGAAACATGACAGTAGACTTCGAAATATATACCAAAACATGGTAAAGCAATTTAATGGAATTTAAAGGAATGCCATTAATACGGTCAGTTTGTCTCAACCGTTGTGCAAGTGGTTCTATAACAAAGTGTAGAGGAGCGGTGAAATAGGACAGCCCTGGCTAGAACCACGCTGTAGTATAATACGTTCTGACAGGTGTCCATTCATTTTGATTCTTGCAGATGGCTTACTATACGGTGTACAAATAACCTAAACAAAATTGGCATGTACGCCTAGTCTTCCCAGTACTTTATAAAGGAAAGCCCACCTGACTGAATCAAAGGAGTTTTCAGCGTCAAGGCTCACCAAAAGTTTATTTTGTTGAAAATGATGTAGGATATGTAAAGACCGTCTAATATTTTCATAGATGTGTCTCTGCAAAACAAAGCCAGTTTGGTTTATGTTTACAAGATGTGTAAGCATCTTCTCTAATCTTTTAGCAAGTATAGCCGTGGAGATATTATAATTAAGATTCAACAATGAAATTGGCCTGTAAGAACCACATTATGATTGATCTTTTCCCTCCTTTGGGATAACTCAGATAACTACTTCACACCAGGAAGGTGGCTTTTCTTATTTTATAACTGTATTAGAACCCCTTAAAAGGCTTGGTAGTAACTCATTACAAAATGCTTTGTACCAATCTAAGCCATCTGGACCTTGTGTCTTATTAGCTTTTAGTCTAGAGATGGCGTCATTTATTTACTTCTCTGATATTTCAGCTGTCAATATGTTATTGTGCTCTTTTGATAGCGTAGGCAAGGTAAGTGAGTTAAGAAAATCCTCCATTCGGGATTCACTCTCTAAAAATTGTTGAGTATATAGACTTTTATAATATTTCTCAAATGCTTCTTGCAATTATTTTTGTTTATACAGTATAATTCCAGAAAGAGGATGTTTAATTTTGCAAATTGTGCTATCTGCTTTTTCTTTTTGTAGTCTTCTAGCGAGAAGTTTTGAAGTTTTAGGGGCGGCTTCATAATATTTTTATTTTACAAAGACATTTCTTTTCGATTTCCTGTGTACTCATCAAATTTATTTCAATCCATGTTTTCTTAATCTCATTAAGTAAATTAGGGCATTGCTTCTTATTTTGCATTTCCACATTTTTAAATTTTTTATTAAGGTCTATCCATCTTGTTTTTTTCTTTCTTATTATATGTACACTATGATATAATCTTCCCCCGAATTACTGCTTTTAGACTGTCCCATACAATTGATGAATCGACCTCACCAGTATCCTTAATATCCAAAAACTGTTACATCTCCTCATCAGAGCCACCAACTGGGGGTTGTTTAAAGTACTTGTGTTGAGTCTCCAAAGTGTGTTTCGTGGAAAACCCTCTATTTGTATTGTACAGTAGATAGGGGCATGGCCAGAAAATCAATAGAATCAATATCACAACTGGTAAATCTGCAGCGGTGTCTCGAAACCACAAAAAAATAATATATTCGGGAGTATTTATTGTGTGGGTGAGAATAGAATGTATAGTCGAAACCGGAAGGATTAGAGTGAGGTTTCTACACTCAGTGATGATATGGGTCACAGTGTCATCTGCCGTTTCTGGTCCACAGGGTTTTCTCGAGTCCTCATTCTACCAAGACATTTTAGAGCTCTTCATGCTTCCTTCTGCTGACCAGCTCTATGGTGATGCTGGTTTCATTCTCCAGCAGATATTGCTTACAGATACTGCTAAAGGTACCAATAGCTTGTCCAGTGACCCTTGTGGTACAATGCTTGACTGATCAGCAAAAGGGTCTGACAAGAACCTCAGAATATCTATGGAGGATTGACCAGAGGAAGATGAGAGACACCAGAACCAACAAAAATGAGCTGAAGCTTGCTATGTGGGACAAATCTATAACATGTTTAGTATAAGAGTTTCACTTTCTGAAATGAATGAAAAAACAAATACTGAACGTTTTTCCAATATTCCAATTTTTGGAGCTGTACTTGTACACTGACCACAGGTCAACACCAACAGCACATGACGTGCTCCATGTGTGGTGGCCATTAAAGCCAAAGACCACATGGCTCTCTGTCCAGTATGAGAGCTACCATTTATAAATGTTAAAACAGTCAGAAAAACATCTCTCAGTGTTTCTATCATATATGTAACTATCTTGGTTTTTTAGTTAAATACACAGATGGACAAAAAACAACAGACTGAAAATATATCATGGATCCGAGGGTGGACTACATCATGGTGCCACGTTCTTCAAATGAAATTTAAAACCTTCCAAGTTTCAGCTGAAGGCAAAAATGAAGAAAAACTTACTTTGAGTTGTTTTCCACTTCTAAAAACGTTTCAATAGCCATAGTGTGCTTTTCCTCAGAGAAAGAAGTGCTGCTTTAACAAACTTGACAGTGAGATCATCTAAGTGCAAACAGATGTGCGACAGTAAAAAGGGATGTGGGTGGGTGCACTGTTAATTCTACTTCTGTCTTGTAACACTGGTAGTGTTGTCTGAAGAGGATTAAATTTCGAAAGTATCTTGTGACCAACCAGGTATTAAATGAATTACATAAATAACTAGAGGAGCAGCAACTCATACTGGACTTTATCTCGGGAGATTTTGAACCTGCTGATAAACCAATTATGATTTTCACCTGAGGAAGCCATCATCATTCACTGCACCAGTAGCTGCAGCAGGTCCTGTCTCTGAAAAAACATCCACCAGCAGACTGCCTGAGCTGGCTGGAGCAGCACTAACTGAAGCTGAAGAGCGAATTCCCAGCAGGTCCGCTGATGGTGACGGGGTAGACTGGAAAACATGGAAACTTAGTCGGAATATGTACTTCAGATACAGATGGTAGAACACAAACGCTACTTACTGCATTAGAGGCAGCCATGGCGGATGCGTCTGGCCCTCGTTCGCCCCCTCCATTCAACTCGCCACTCTCTCTTTTGCCGTCTTCCAGCTCTGTCACAGATACTGCCCCTGGCCCCTTCTTCTTTTTCAGTTTAGCAAGAATTGATGACTCCCTCTCTGGGAATGGAGGCATCTCCTCCAAAACAGTGGCCTGAGTGAAAGGAGATCAAAGCTTTTGCAAGTGAAATCATTCATCATTGAACTGGACCTGGGCTGATTTTGATCAAAGCAGGTAGTCAGAACTAACCAGGACATCTGTGCTGGCAATGGAGGAGAGCTTCAAATACTCTACAGCCCGCTGCTGCAGCTCAACATCAGAGTTGCGGATCTGGCTGTCGCAGCGCAACACCTCTTGGATGGTAGCCTTGGTTTCTGGGAACAGGTTAATAAACTTGATGTAAGCCGACAGAAGGAGGGCACGAGTCGGCACAGAGCACAGGTGGAACTTGGAGTGGAGAAGGTTGAACTGGACCAGCGGACTAGAGGAAAAATGACAACAAGGTAAACATTAGGCCTGAGAAATATAAGATTTGTGCTGTGCAGTCCAAAAGTAAACATACCTGGACCGTGGGTCCCCAGCAATCAGATTCCCAAACTCTCCCAGAATGTACCCTCCAACTTTCACCATGTTCTCATGGCATGCTGGGGCTTGCAGGGCCTGCAACCAAATTATTCCATTTTCAGATCTTTTAACTAAAACTGTCAACAATTTTGAGAACTTGCTTGGGTAGTTTGGCTGGTGGTACAACTGGCCTTGGCTTGAAAGTGAACGCAAGAGTCATTGGTCAGAAAATGTGCAGCTGGTTTTATTAAACATCTGATGAGTGCGTTGAGTTATGTCAGCTCTTTGAAATAGTCCTAGCGCTGCCTCTACAAACACCTGTCCGGTGCCCTTTGGCTTTAAATTCTTGAAAAAGCAAAGCTATTTACTGCATTTCTTTACAAGCTCAAACCAAAATGTTTCAGTTTGGATGGATCAACCATGGATGTTGCCGATTCCATTAGAGCTCTAATCATTCAGAGGACCCCAACTGTTGAACTGGTAAAACAGTCACTGAAGCAAAACTAAGAAATAACAGATTTATCTGCTTCATTAGAAACAGCTTAACTAGAGGTGGACAGTGGAATTGATGGCTGACAAGTGGCGGCAGATTTTATGCTATAAACTACAAATTCCATATTTTTTTTTTTCCAAATAATACCAAGTGCTACCAGATGGCTCTAACACTACCCTTCCTGGGGTGGAAAGTTATTACTGATTAAAGGGGACTACCATTTTCACGATCAGAAGGGTGTTTAAAAAGTTAAATTAGAGGTTCATGGTGTAGCAGGTGCCACATATACAGAAGCGATAGATGTTGATGCAGCCGTCTGGGTTCCATTATTTGAGAAAACTTTAATGGATGTCTCACCCCTTCTCTATTTGCCCATTTCCTTTCTGATAAAAGTCAATAAAAGGAAACCGTTCTTTATAGAGGCATGCTGGCTACTGCAACAAGGAGTTCAAAATACTGTGTTCTCCCACTTTGACAGGTTCAATTTTATCTGTTGTTGAACATGCTTGATAGGAAAATATTGGTGGTGGTGGTGGACACAGTTAAATGTACAATTTATCAAGAAAGTCTATATTAAAGCATTTTGTTATTTATATTTCTTAAGGAGTAACTAGAATAAACTGAAATCAGAACTAGTAAGTTAAAGCCTTACAAAACTTGACAAAAATTGGCTGCAAAATGTAACAGCATGTGTAAAATATTGTTGCTGGCAACAACAAAAATTTGACAGAACTACCTCAAAGACGGTCTTGGCAGCGTAGCCTTGCACATCATCTCGGTTGATCACGATCTGAATGACACGGTACCACACCTCTTCGCTGACGTAGTCCCCAGCAATGCGGATGAGGTTAAGAATTGTGTCTACGTACCAGGAGTAATCCACAGCGTACTTCTCTGCAAGGATGGCTACTTTCAGTACCTAAATGGAAGCAGTGTCAGACAATACAAGTGGATCAATTTTTGGGCAAACATAACATTCCACCCTCAGCTATTGCCAACACTTAAAGTGATGCCATCAGCTTAGCTGTTTCTTCAACCCAATGCTTTTGTGGCAATTTTTGGTGATTTTAACCATTCTCTGCACTCTGTATCAACAGTTTTGTCAGCTGCTTGACAAGAGAAAAAACTATGGATTTGTTTTATGGAAATGTGAAGGATTCATATATTTCCCAACTAAGACCTCCTCTTGGCAAAGTAGATTTTAATCTCGTTTTTCTCTGAGTATAAACACCTTGTTAAGAGGCAACCTGTAATAAAAAAAAATAAACCTGAGATTTGAAATTTATTTGAAGGATAACCCCTTGAGATGAACCATCTCGTTTTCGAGGAGGTCGTTAGAAGAAGCAACAAAACAGACAACAGAATTACAGTGTACAACACATAATACTTCAAATTCACACCAACAATCATACAGCTCTCCATAACTATCTCCTCACATAACAGCCCTCCAAGCACATTGATAAAGTATACAGTTATCACATAACATGCAGGTTCAGTACAGTTCAGTATAATGAAGTTACACAACGGTTGAGAGAGGGTAAAATCAAATGCCCTACAGATATTAACAAAGGTAATTGAACTGATTGCACTTTGTAAATTGTTCCAATCTAATGGGAGTTTTAAATCTGAATGCCAGAAGACCCATTTCTTTATTAATTTTGGGAACATAAAAAAATAATTGTTCGGTGTGCCTTAAATTATATGAAGAGCTAAATGGAATTAAATTGTTTTAAATACGAAGGATAATTTAGGAAATTACAATTAAAGATAAACTGAAGCCAGTGAAAATGCCTTCTTAAATTTAATGATAGCCAATTTAATGATTCATACATTTGACAGTGGTGAGTTTTGTATGGACACCTCAGTACAAATCTGCAAAGACTATTGTAAACGACCGTGAGAGGATGAAGATTTAAATTCAATTTAATTCAGTTTATTTATATAGCGCCAATTCACAACAGATGTCATCTCAAGGCACTTACCAAGATTTCAATACATTTATACAAACATTCCAATCAGTTAAAAAGTTTCCTATTTAAGGAATCCCAGTAGATTGCGTCAGTCATTGGCGTGAGGTTGGGCCCCGTTCATGCAGACTTTCCAACCACAGCAATCCCTCATACTGAGCAAGCATGTAGCGACGGTGTAGAGGAAAAAACTCCCCTTTAACCGGAAGAAACCTCCAACACAACCAGGCTCAGTAGGAGCGGCCATCTGCCACGACCGTCTAGGGTTTTGAGAAAACAGACACAGAAAGAACAGAGAAGAAATATGCATTCCAACTCTGTATCTGGAGACCAATGGATCTGAGAACATTGTATGTTATTTTGTACATACAACAGAAGGTCTCCACCTTTTCCCTTCAATCTGTCCTTTCTAAAAATGTTATATCCATGTACAGCCAGTGCAGCACATGGATAATTCTTGGGAAGCCATGACTCAGATAAACAGAGAAAGTCCAAGTTAGATTCTTTTTTTTTTTTTTTACTTTAATTTTTATTGCAATTTTAGTATGTCACAACTGTTGACAATCAAATACAATTTTCCTGATAGAAGAAAGGCTAATTTGAGTCAGATATGACATGCCATTTCAATAACAAGCAAATAACTAAAACATAAAAAAGAATTAAAAAAAATATATATATATAAGAACAGAGCCTGTGTTGAGAATACTGTAGAAAAAGTAAAAACATGGTGCATACAAAAAGGGAAGACAATTGGGTATAAAAGAGTAGGTACGGTTGACATTTATGCTAAAACTTTGGCGAGTACGGTCAGAGAGCCAGTGCCCTTATGATTTGTCAAGGTAAAGTTTCCATTTTTGCCATCTTTTGGCATACAAGTCCATCTTCAAACGTAACACACCAGTCATATGTTCCAATGTCCTTATTTCCTGAATTACATCAAGCCATTGCTGTTTAGGTGAATCAGGCTTATACCAGCTTCTGGTTATGGTTTTCAATGCTGCTGTAAGGAGTGTTTTTACCAGGTATCGGTCCTCCTGAAGTGTGTAGTGGAAGAATTGTAATGTTCTGTTCTGTGTAATTCACATACTGATAGTTACTATGTGTCTCTTCTTTATGATGTGGTGACCAATCTGATTAGGTGACACTGTATGAATTTAGGTCAGGTCAAACCTGCTGATTCAGACTCTTACATCCTGGGTTGGCATGGCAACTCTCTGTTACATCTAAGAACGTCCTGACATACATTGATTATGCTTCTATATCAAATCATCTACGCCGAATGAGTCAAATGCCTACCGACTGAGAAATGTTTGTTTGTAATGTCATAGGTGATAGGCCATGATTACTGAACCTATATAATCCTGTGTCTTGTTTTGGAAGGCAGGTCAGTATCGCATATTTCTCTGTTAACGCTGTACCTTCTTGTTTGATCAACCAAGTCTGTATTAAAACCTCCGAGAATCTGAAGGAATCTCTCTCATCTCTGTTATTAAAGAACTTCGATAACAATTTGGCGCCTAACATGGATTCCAGCGAGCGGAAGGACTGGAAGAGAGCCACTAAGAAGTCACAAAAGACCCGGAGAGTAGTCAGCCCCCGGCCTTCGAACCTCCGTATAGCCTTTAAAGGAGCAGGAAGGGACTCGGTCCTCTCGTTTCAGACCGACCGCCGCCTGGAATTCGAACCCGGTCTCTCCTTGAGAGAAGGGAAAACGGTGAGAGTGATTCTATCCATAAAAGTTAGTCTATTGAATCTGAAAAAGGAAAAAAAAAAAAAAGTGGTAGCATTTTTATATACTTTCGCTTTGAAAAATTTTTTTTTCTGTGCTTTGATAACAAGAAAGAGTACTGACTGTTTTGGTTCTCTAAACAAACTGGGGCTGTTTAATCTCGAGTAATTAACCAGCGGGTGAGTTTTTAGTTTTTTTCGTTGAAAAAGAAAGTATTTCTACAGTTTAAAAATCTAATAAAATAGCAGCGCATAAAAATGGGGTCTGTAAACTCAAGTTATCCTCCTCCAGACAGCAAAATATGCCGTTTAATGGCTGAAAAGTACGGGACAGAAATCCTGGACTATGTAAATTTCTGGATATCTGAGCGGATCTTCCCTATCGGGGGCAGTTTAGACGTGTCTGAACTCGAAAAGATTGGGAACGACTTAAAAACACTGTTTGTGCGGGGTACTGACTATAAAGTTTGAAATGCTTAAACGTTGTTGGGAGACCTGGAAGAATGAAGCAAAATGCTGCGAGCGAAAAGCCGGTTTTAGAAATATAGCGGGTAGTATGGATAATTCTGGCACGGTGACGGGCAGAACTGATAATACGTCTTTAAAACCTGATTGCTCCACACGTAAACACAATAAAAAGCAGACACATTTTCAGAAACAACCATCCGTGCCAGCGGATCTCACATCAACAGATGAACATGTCAGACCTTCATGTCCTGAGACGGTTAGATCTATACAAAATCTGCCTAGACCTCCCTATGTTTCAGACGAAAAGTTGTGTGGAGATCTGCAAGGACTCTCATTGACGAAGCTTGATCCGGATCTGGACTGTGCACCACCGACGCACCAATCAACGACGGCTACGAAAGTAGTGAAGGGCGAAGCAGCCAATCCCAAGCAAGCAGTGGTGGGTCAAAAAGATGATGGACAGCAGGGACAACCAAGTGCACGCGCCGAAACATCCAAAAAGGTGGAGCCCAAATGAGAGAGACAGCCTGATTCACCAATCGCCGATGACCCAGAGCAACAGCCCACCAATCCAGAGTACCGCACATCAAATCAATTTGTAAACAAGCTGCCATCTTGCTCTCCTCCTTCCTCCAGAATGAGAGGAAAAGAAATAACAGCAGGGGAACAAAATCTTGCTGAGGTAAGCCTACCACAAACTGCTAACTATATCTTGTCGGCTCCAATGGTGGAAGTTGCAGGAAATCATGGAGTCACAATGATTTTCTGGCCGTGGACTGACGCGGACATAGAGCAAGCAATGGGGCGCCTCCCTGAAATCGTGGGGAACGGGAAAGTCTTCGCTGCAGAGCTGGAGGAATTTTGTTTGTCATTCCGCCCCACGGGAGCAGAAATCAGGCAAGTACTAAAGATAAAATTGAAAGCTGCAGATGCTAGCAAATTAGCTGATAGCTTACCTGATCCTAATATCCGCATGAAAGAGATGCCATCAGATGAATGGCCATCAGCTAAGGAAAGAGACACAAATGCTGAGTACTATGTAGCTGTCATGAAACTGTGTAAAGCAATTGATATAGAGTTTCCCACCAAGCCCAATTTGACTGTTTCACATGCTGTAAAGCAAAGGCCGGACAGGCCGCAGATGACTTTCTCCAGACTGGAGGAAGCATTTGAGAGACACAGCGGGCTGACGAAGCCAAAGGAAGTGGGCGGATCTAACTGGGAATCGATGCTGTGCGATCGAATTCTGGCACAGCTGCTTCCGGAACTTCGGACTGAGGTGATTGATAAATATATTGGATTGGACCATGGTATGAACTATTCTGAACTGCGCAAATATGTTTTGCATTCTGAGAGACTCATGAAGAGGAGAGAAAATGACTTAGACAAAAAGAGAAAGTGATTTGCATAATGCGGCTCTGAAAATGTACACAGCCTTAACACAGGGCCACAGGACCAGAGGCCGACGTCATTTCAGAGGTGGACAAAGACACAGAGTGCAACACCACAGTCGCCTGCAGTCAGCTGATAACCGCAGAGTTTCACCAGAGGATGATGACCGTTGCTATCGCTGCGGGAGACGTGGTCATTTTCAAGACCAATGTGGGCAGGCTCCAGCTACCACACGGAGAGGCCGTCACCAAGCCAGCTGAGCTAGCTGACTAAGAAAAGGTTCCAGTAATGAACAGAAAGGAGAATTCTCCATTTTGCCGACCGATGGATCTGCAGGTCTGACATGGACAAAAACACACACAGACACATCCAATCACATTGAAAGAGACAAACAAAATGTTTGTGATAAAAAACTTGACAAGGAAGAATCTGCTTTTTGCTCTAATAAAACTAACCCTCACAACTTGATTACAGAAGCCATTGAACATTTAGAGAAACAACAAACACCAACTGGTACGTATGCCCATCTCACTTCAGAAGCATACAAGGCCTTACCTATTCTGTCTCTAAATGTTGCAGAATCACCTGTGGAATTCATGGTAGATTACGGGGCCACGCACTCGATTCTGAAAAACACGGAACTACAACCACATCCAAAAATGAGCGGCAACCATGTTTTTTCTATTTCTGCGTCCGGTCAGGTGGTAAAAGAACATTTTAGCTACCCTCTTTGCTGTCAGCTGGGAGAGGGGCCAGTTTTCAAACACGGTTTTCAGATTTCTCAACAATGTCCTGTAAATTTATTATCATAAAATTTATCAGGAAGAGACCTGATGTGCAAACTAAATATTGCTCTTTTTTCATCACCACAAGGCATCCAAGTTGTACCAGTTCAGGAAGACTCAGTGTTGACGGCAGTGAAATACAGCCCTCACGACCTCAAACATGAATATGAGTGGAATGTGAAAGAAGGTACAAAGATCTGTTTTTATGCCAGAAGGAGACCTCCATTGCACATCACACACTTCTACAGGACCGGACACAGAGTATGAGCAGACATGGTTTAGCTCAGACACAGACACATTGAACATAACTTCCGTGGTTTGGGACACACATTCAGCTGCACTGAATGTCTGTCTCACATCTGAACAGCAAACACTAACAATTTCACGAAAATCCATACATTTCTCTTTCTAAACCGGCTGGGGCGAAATGGGAAATTGTGAAAAAACTTGTTCACCGAGCTCAGTCAGTTTCTGATTGGGAGCAAACCGAGCACGACACCACCGTTTTTTTCATTCAAAATCTGCGCACCTTTTTAAACGTCCAGTCCAGTGCACAGTGCAGGTCACCAGAGTAGGTCATTTAACTGAAATCTGCGATAATTTTCAGCTACTCATTTTTCAGTTGTTGACCTGAGTAATGCGTTCTTCAGTGTGCCAGTAGACCCATACAGTCAGTTCTGGATTGCTTTTGAGTATGAAGGGAAAGGTTACACGTTTACCCACCTCCCACAGGGGTACATCGAGTCTCCTACTATTTTTAACATGGCACTTAAAGAGAGTTTGGAGGGAATAGAACTGTCTCCCAGATCAGTTCTGATTTAATATGTGGAAAAACAGTGTGAAAGAGACACTGTTGCTTTGTTGCTTTGTTGAAGCATTTGCATGCATTTGGACATAAAGCTAGTTTGTCAAAACTGCAGTTTGTGAAGTCAGGGGTCACTTTTCTTGGTCACGTTATCTCAAAAAGCTCAAAGTCTTTGTCTACTAAAAGGATCAAAGCTGTTCAGCAGATTCCTAAACCAATCACCAAGAAACAAATTATGTCTTTTCTCGGTTTAACTTCCTATTGTAGGAGTTTTATCCCGAACTATGCAGTAATAGAGAGGCCATTGTCTGAGCTGATACATGGGAAAAATATGGTGGCCTCTGCCGCCATCCAGTGGTGCCCTGAGGCATTGCAAGCATTTGAAGAACTGAAGAGGGAACTGCAGACCCACAAAAACCGTTTTTTTCAGATGGTGGATCAGAAAACTGGGTGCATGGTTTTGGTGCTCTTGCAAAAACATTGTGGTTTGAAACATCCGGTCACTTACTACTCTGCAAAACTTGATCCAGTTGGAGCTGGGCTCCCGGCTTGTCTGAGATCAGTCGCGGCAGCTGAAAAGGCTGTTTTACCCTCGAGAGACACAGTGATGTACTCTCCTCTCACTGTATTTGTTCCACATAACGTTGCAATTATCTCATTGGAACAGAGAACGTCGCACCTGTCTGCAGCAAGATGGTTATGGTATTCGTCAATTCTGTTAAATTTGCCGAATATAACAGTGAAAAGGTGTACGTGATTAAATGCTTCCAGTTTGCTGCCTACGGACGATGACGGGGAACCCCATGACTGCCAGGCAGAATTAGAGGAAGCCTCCCGTCTAATATCTCTGCGCAGACAGCCGAGTTGAAGGCTTTAAGCAGTTAATGTATGGAAGACAGCAGCTAGGCTGTGGGGGTCGTGCATTATTTCGGGGCGCTCTGGAAGCATCGGAGATTCCTCAAGTCTAATGGTAAGCCCATTTTGAATGCACCCCAGGTCGCTGCTATTCTGGAGGCAATTCTGTTGCCCTCCAAGATTGCCGTTATGAAATGTGCAGCTCACTCCTCCGCAGGAGACAGTGTTTCCTTGGGAAATGGTAGAGGTGACAGATGTGGTTGCTGTGCAAAGTTTTGCTAACTCATCTGAGATTTCAGCCTGGAAGACGTCAGGTTGTAAGAAAAATGAAGGGGTGTGGTTTTTGGTTGGAAACAAACCATGTCTTCCTGGACATTTCTTTCCAGGTTTTTGCTAAGTTCAGCCATGGGCTGGATCATTGTTAAAACAGTGGTATGTTTGATGTTCGATTTCTGAGTGCTGGAAATCTGACAAGCCTAGAGATGATACAACTGTTGATTACTGGACCTGTTCTTCTAAGCTTCACCTGCGTAGATGGATTTTGAAACAGGAACAGGTGGGACCAGACGTTTGTTAAGGTTAAATGTAAATCTTTCCAAAACGGCTTCAGTTTTTCACACTTCCAAAAAATGTGTGTATGGTGTGCTTCTAAGCAGCCACATTGTCTCCAACATTGTTGAGGTGTAGAAGAAGCTTTACTGCTGATTTTAGGTGTAATAAAGAATCGCACTAAATTCTTCCAATTGAATACCCTCAATTGTTGCGAGCTTGTGGAGGAATGTTGAATTTCACACATAAACCATACATCTGGTAGAATTTCTACATTTAATCCTTTTTCCCACCTTGATTTAAGGTATAATGTTGAGTTGGCCTTACTTTCCATAATACTTACGTAAAACTGAGATTATTTTTACACATTTACTATTTGATTTGTATGCATTCATCATAATTTTCACAACTGGATTAATTTCGTGTGAAGTGTCCATTTTTATTTCTGTTAAAGTGATCTCTGAGTTGTATATACCTAAATAAGTCCCGATTAGTAAGAGAACATTTTTCTTTGAGTGTTTGGAAAGTCAGTAATTCCTTGTTTTCCACTATTGTACATATTGCTCTGAAGCCTTTTGTTGCCCATTGCTTAAATGTGACATCACTTTCACCTGGTTTAAATTGAGTATCAAAGGCTATCCATCGAAGTACTTTTTGATCTTTGCTTAATTTAAATTGTCTAGCAAATTCAAACCAAAAACTCCACTGCTTCAGAGGTTATTGAATCCAAATGACTTTTGACTTCCGAAGGGATTTCTTTTTCTCCAAGAACTGACTTAATCTGATAATCCACCATATATGTCTCAATTTCCTTCCATCTAGCAGAATAGTTATTGTTACACCAAAGGAAAAGGGGACGGAACTGAGCTGCATAAAAGTAATCTTTGAGATTCGGCAGGGCCATTCCTCCTTTGTGCTTGGCTAACTGGAGTGTTGTGTATCTTATTCTGGGCTTCTTTCCATCCCAAATAAACCTGGAAATAAGTTTATCCCAGATTGTAAACTGGTGTTTAGGTATCGCTACAGGCAAAGCTTGAAATAGGTATAGCAATCTGGGTAATATGTTTGTTTTGATGACGTTAATCTTACTGGCAAAATCTAATGGATAGGTAGACCACCGTTCCACATCGCTTTCAATACTCTGGTTAATCACATTATAGTTTGCACCATACAAGCTACTTACGTTTTTTGTAATAATCACCCCTAAATATTTTATTTCTTCCATGTCTCATCTTAACTTATGTCTTTGTCTGATTTCCTCAGAAGGTTTGTAATTAAATGACAAAAGTTGTGTCTTCGCGATATTTAGTTTGTAACCAGCAAAGAAATTAAATTCATCAAGGATTTCCATCAGTACGGGAAGGGAAGCGTCAGGATCTGTTAAATGGATCAAGACATCATCCGCAAATAAAATAATTAGATTATCTTTATGTCCTATTATAATGCCTTGTATTTGTTCATGTTGACGGATTGCCTGGGCCAGGGGTTCAATATAAAGAGCAAATAATGTGGGACTGAGGCAACAACCCTGTCTAGTTCCCCGTTGTAAACTGAACGATGGAGATAATGACCCATTAATTTTTATTTTGGCTGTTGGTTGTTGGTAAAGAGATCTAATTATACTTACAAAATGTTTATTGAAGCCGAAGCGATCCAAAGTTTGATAAAGAAATTCCCAATTGACCCGATCGAAAGCCTTTTCGGCATCAAGGCTTAGTAATACTGCTGTCTTATTTTCCCTTTCTATTTTATCTATCAAATGTAGAGTCCTCCTAATATTATCATGTGTTTGACGGCTTTTATAAATCCAGTCTGATCCTCGTCTATTAATTCAGGAAGGATAGCCTCTAGTCTTTTTGCTATAATCGCTGTATACATCTTATAATCTACATTACGAATTGAAATAGGCCTATAATTGCAACTTAATTCCTTGTCCTTGATCCCCTTTGGAAGTACAGAGATGATTGTCTCATTCCATGAGGGTGGGAGTTTACATTATCTTTTAATCCAGTTAAATGTTTTTAACAGGAGTGGGGCTAGTTGTTCTTTAAAGGCTTTATACCATTCAGCAGGAAAGCTGTCACTACCTGGGGTTTTAGATGTTTTTAAACTCCCAATCACATTATTTATTTCTTCTATTGTGAAATCTGCTGTAATGAAATCGTTTTGTATTTTGCCTATACTTGGTAAATCTAATTCATTAAGAAAATTTCTTGTCGCTTCCATTTTACAATCAGAGGTGTCCGTATACAGTTGTTTATAGTAATCTAAAAAAATGGCCTCAATTTTCTGTGGATGGTGAATCAAATTGTTTGTTTGTGGGTCTCGTATCCTATGGATGGATCTATCAACCTGCTGTTTGCGTAGGCGTCAGGCAAGTAATTTGGCTGCTTTAGGGCCGGATTCGTAGTATGTCTGCTTATAAAATCGAGCCTTCTTCTCGACATCTTGTTCCAACAGGTCACTAATCTGTTTCCTTAATTGCTGCATACGCGTTAGTAGTTCTGGGTCCCTGTTGATTTTATGTTGTTGCTCCGCATTTGATAAATCTGATGTCAGGGTATTATACTCCTTTATTCTTTTTTTTATTTTGTGCTGATAGTGCAATCAAATTCCCACGCATCACAGCCTTCAATGAATCCCACAATATAGACCGGTCTACCTCTCCATTATCATTTATCATGATATATTCTTTGATATTCAATTCTATCTGTTCTGCAACTGCTTTGTTATTTAACAAACCCACATTCAACCTCCAACCTGTCCTTCTCTTCCTTCCTTCTATTTGAACTGTCAGGTACAAAGCACTGTGGTCAGAAACATCCGCTATTCAAATGCTACAGTCTCTCACCCTATAACAGTCACTTTTTGGCATAAAAAAATAATCGATCCTAGAGTAAGTACGGTGGGGAGCTGAGTAGTGAGTGTAGTTGTTCAGAGATGGATTAATATGTCTCCAGACATCGCAGTATCCTATATCATCCCAAGCTGTGTTAATGTGGATATTTTGCTTATATTTCTTTTGCTGTTAGTTATGTCTAAATGATGGTTTAATACCACATTAAAATCTCCACCACATATACAGATACCTCTGCCTCCTGTACAATTACATCCATTCATGTTTTGAGGAACAGTTTACTAGTATCGGGTGGTGCATACACATTTACTAATATTACTACATCCTCTTCAATTTTATCCTTAATGAGATATCTCCCCTCTTTTTCTTTTATTTCCTTATATGATTCAAATTTAAATTTATTAGCGACAAGAATAGCAATCCCTCTTCTATGTGTATGTTCATATGAGTTATAGTAAGTATTTTTAAAATCAAATCTTTTCAATTTCTCATGCTCTTGTTGAGAAAGATGAGTTTCTTGCATAAAATAATATCTGCTTTCTCTTTTTTAAATTTGGCCATTACCTTTGACCTTTTAATTGGGTTACCCAAACCGTTCACATTTAAGGACATTAGCTTAACGTCAGTAGACTGTACCATCATCGAAACGAGTCATTCTTACACCACTATGTTTCCACAGGCTAACATTAAATAAAATAAACTAACAGTAACATGCCCAGAACTGCTTAGAACAAGCATTATAACAGAAAAATATAAGGACTTCCAAAGTCTGAAGAGCATTCTCCAGTTTTAAGCTGAGGAGGGGGAAAACCTCTCTCCAGGAAAGGGCCCCAACCCCAATAAGTCCGCTACAGACAATCGCAAATCACTTACGTGTGTCCGATGGCACAGTTGACCTCATCATCTCGCCAGCTGGCACACATACATTGAACATCTTTATGTGAAGGGTCGCTTTAACATAGGGTTTTTAAACACTGCTTTGCCCATGTTCAAATTCCCGTAGGTGTTCTTTAGCTCTTCTGGCAGTGTCCACACTTCTGGTTGATCCCACTCGCTGCCACGATGTAGCCCGCTGGAGATGATCCAACAGGTGGCTCTTACCGGGCGGTCTCTCGGGCACCTCCACGCTGTACCCCCGCCGACGCAGCTCCTGAGCGGCCTCCCAGGCACTACCGTACACCTGCACACCGTCCTACCAGAAAATGCGTATCCGATTGAAAGGCGTCTGAAAACGGGTGTCTTTTTCTTTGAGAGCCTTTTTAATATTGGTGAACGCCTTGCGCTGATGAAGAACGGTGGCTGTATAGTCATGGTCAAAATACAGCGGTTTCTCTTCCATCATTATTTTCTTTCGCCAGGCTTTTTGGATAACCATCTCCTTAGTGCTATACTGCTGGAAGTTTACTATAATGGACCACGGACGCGAGTTTGGGCCCGGTCTGGGCGCCAGGGCTCTGTGTGCACGTTGTATTTGCAAGTCCACATCGCCAAGCTCAAATTCGGAGCGAAGCAGTTTTTCGACAAATTCCATCCCCGAGCCTTGTTCAGCATTCTCTGGCACACCGTGGATCCTGATATTATTTCGTCGAGCCCTCGACTCAATATCGTTCAGTCTGTCTTCTAGCTTCTGCAGATCCTTTATAGCCTGTTGAAGGGCGGCGTTGGCCTCTGTACTCCATGTTTCAGTGTCGTCGATCCGCGTCTCCATCTGGTTGATTTTCTTACTGTGTTCCTGCATGGCTAGCATGTTTGTTGATAGTTGCTGATTTACTTCTTGTTTGAACTCAAGGAATACTGCCCTCATATGTTTAATTTAGTCTTTGAGAGTTTTTAAATCTTCTTTAAGTTCCGACTTGAGTTCGCTGATGTGCTTGCTTATAGTTTCAAGCCCCGTGAACACATTCTCGGATGTTGATTCGCCTCCATGTTGTTGGTCCTCTTCTCCCCGCATGTCGCCCTCCTCGCGTTGCTCTGCACGGTGTGGATAGTTATTCGTCGTACTTTGTGTCCCTTTACCTCTGCCTTTCTTTCCCCCCGTCATATCAATGAAGGAAAATCACTTTTATTTAATCAAAAATAATTACACGGGGGTAAATATAACGCTGACTTGCGAGAGCTAAATGCTCAACCTGCCATTTTGGTCTGTAGCCAAACCGGAAGTCCGTCCAAGTTAAATTCAAGAAGCATATGTTTGATTTGATTACTTTTCGGAATAAGGCTGCATATGTTTAAATGACCTCCCAGTAGACTTTTTGGTTTAGCCAAGGGGTCCTAAAGGACCATTGCGTTAACGGTTTTTAAAATGAGCAGCTTTTTAATTGCAGGATTTATTGTCGCCACTTTTAATTTCTGCCCAGGACTGACCAGTTCAGTTCTGTCCTCAGAATAATCATCGAAGCTTTGTTTGCCACACCTGCTGTGATATACTAGAGCACTTGGCACGCTGTACAATTTGTTGACAGTTGGCTACGTCAGAAGAACCCGCTACCTCAGTGGTTAATTGCATCTCTAACGAAGCATCGGGGAAGCGGAAATCCTCCCGTGGATCTGAACCTTCGTGTATTCAGAGCTCGAGCGCCAGTTCACACTTAACCACTAGCAAGTCACTGCCGCCCCAGGTAAGAGAAACAGCCACAACAGCAGGGTCGCGTTTCATAATTACCTGTGCGTTGATGGTAGCTGTTGTCGTACTAGGACCAGGGCATTGGTGAACGTCTCGGGCAAGCACCAGACAGAGGGTGATAATGAATATGTCAACTCAAATTTTGGTGGTAGTGTTACTCTGGGTTTGAGCAGGGGTCCAACACAGATGAAAGAAGGTGTCCAGCAGTACGTTGCTAACCTTGGAAAAACTGTTAAGCACTTTGGAGTCCAGAGCAAAGATTGTGTTTTGATGTGATGGGTAGAGTTCATCGAACCGGGTTGGCTCACATCTACAGGTCCTTCTCAAAAAATTTGCATATTGTGATAAAGTTCATTCTTTTCCATAATGTAATGATCAAAATTAAACTTTCATATATTTTAGATTCATTGCACACCAACTGAAATATTTCAGGTCTTTTGTTTTAAAACTGATGATTTTGGCATACAGCTCATGAAAACCCAAAATTCCTATCTCAAGAAATTAGCATATTTCATCCGACCAATAAAAGAAAAGTGTTTTTAATATAAAAAAAGTCAACCTTCAAATAATTATGATCAGTTATGCACTCAATACTTGGTCGGGAATCCTTTTGCAGAAATGACTGCCTCCATGCCACGCCGCATTGAAGCAATCAGCCTGTGGCACTGCTGAGGCCCAGGATGCTTCGATAGCGCCTTAAGCTCATCCAGAGTGTTGGGTCTTAAGTCTCTCAACTTCCTCTTCACAATATCCCACAGATTCTCTATGGGGTTCAGGTCAGGAGAGTTGGCAGGCCAATTGAGCACAGTAATACCATGGTCAGTAAACCATTTACCAGTGGTTTTGGCACTGTGAGCAGGTGCCAGGTCGTGCTGAAAAATGATCTTCATCTCCATAAAGCTTTTCAGCAGATGGAAGCATGAAGTGCTCCAAAATCTCCTGATAGCTAGCTGCATTGACCCTGCCCTTGATAAAACACAGTGGACCAACACCAGCAGCTGACATGGCACCCCAAACCATCACTGACTGTGGGTACTTGACACTGGACTTCAGGCATTTTGGCATTTCCTTCTCCCCAGTCTTCCTCCAGACTCTGGCACCTTAATTTCCGAATGACATGCAAAATTTGCTTTCATCCGAAAAAAGTACTTTGGACCACTGAGCAACAGTCCAGTGCTGCTTCTCTGTAGCCCAGGTCAGGCGCTTCTGCCGCTGTTTCTGCTTCAAAAGTGGCTTGACCTGGGGAATGCGGCACCTGTACTCCATTTACTGCACACGCCTGTGCACGGTGGCTCTGGATGTTTCTACTCCAGACTCAGTCCACTGCTTCCGCAGGTCCCCCAAGGTCTGGAATCGGTCCTTCTCCACAATCTTCCTCAGGGTCCGGTCACCTCTTCTCGTTGTGCAGCGTTTTCTGCCACACTTTTTCCTTCCCACAGACTTCCCACTGAGGTGCCTTGATACAGCACTCTGGGAACAGCCTATTCGTTCAGAAATGTCTGTGTCTTACCCTCTTGCTTGAGGGTGTCAATGATGGCCTTCTGGGCAGCTGTCAGGTCGGCAGTCTTACCCATGATTGCGGTTTTAAGTAATGTACCAGGCTGGGAGTTTTTAAAAGCCTCAGGAATCTTTTGCAGGTGTTTAGAGTTAATTAGTTGATTCAGATGATTAAGCTAATAGCTCGTTTAGAGAACCTTTTCATGATATGCTAATTTTTTGAGATAGGAATTTTGGGTTTTCATGAGCTGTATGCCAAAATCATCAGTTTTAAAACAATAAAAAACCTGAAATATTTCAGTTGGTGTGCAATGAATCTAAAATATATGAAAGTTTAATTTTTATCATTACATTATGGAAAAGAATGAACTTCATCACAATATACAAATTTTTTGAGAAGGACCTGTATAACGTGAAACTAGGTTTGAAAACTTTTAAATCATCCTACATATTAAAAGGGCTGCTCGTACGCCAAACCTGCCCATCGCCATCTGGTCAGGATGTCAAGACTAGCTTTTGGGAAGTATACTTCTAATATTCAGATGAATGACATGCATACCTTTACTGGTGTTCAAAGTACAGTTTTGATATGATAAAACAGTCTGACAAACAAAACATGGCAATATTAAGGACTAGCAGCACAAAGGTAGCAAGGAGAGCTTACACACTCATACACATATGCACACATTTCCTACATAAAAATCTGATCTATACAAAAATAAAAAATTAACCAAGTACGGTCTGCTTTTTGGTGTATTATTAAATTGACTTCGAGAATGTAAACAATGAGCTAAATTCAGGCTACTGGTCAAAACCTCTAACATTCCACCCCTCCCTCAGGGAAAAATATTTAAGAAAGTGGGAAGAAATAAAGAACATTATGCTTCATTAGTAACCTGGTATATGCTACCATTTACCAGCCAAAAATAATAATTTCACAAAGTTTAAGTCCAGGCAGCTAAAGGAAACAAAGGGGGCAGGGATTCACAACAACCTGTTGTCTGTCAATGCTGAGGTGGTGTACTGTTGTGAGTTTACAGCAGTCTGCGTGATTTACGGCTAACAGAAGTCACGTTGGTTCAGCTAATATTCAGCTCGCTGAGTTTCTTCTTAATGGGATCAAACTGTCATCGTTTCTTGAGAAGAGCAGTGCTGTAGTCTGGGTAGATGTAAATGCACCGCCCCGGTGCTGAAGATCCCCTTCTCTGGGGCAAGTCTGAGAATTTTCCTCTTGTCCTGAAGGGTCAGGAGCTTTATTAGGTCTGACCTTGCACTCAATTTGGATTTGAGATTACATACGGATGGAGTACGATGTGCCCTTTCAATCACTGGAGGCGTTGGTTTTCTGCACCAAGAAGCTGAGGAACAAGCTGCTGCATGAAGCCAATTATGTCAAGGCACTCTGCTTGCTCTGGGAACCGCAGAAAACAGAGGTTACGTGACGGGCTACTGTTCTCCAGCTCCCCCGCTTTTTCTCTCAGGTGATGAAGATGGTCACACAAAGCTGAAGAAGCCCTACAGGGTTGTTTTGAGGGTACAGACAGGGATGCTCTGTGCCAGCCACATGGACAGGAAAGCAATGGTATAACTGAGTGTATGACTAAGGATGTAAAAGAATATCGATAAGCCAATAAATCGCGATATTTCATGTCACGATATTGTATCGATATTCAAAAGCAATGTGTTGTTTTTTTCTATTACATTTTTTTAGAATTTGAACGGAACCATTAAAGATCTCATGACAAGAAGCTGACTTCATGTAAATGTATTATGGCATAATGCATCTTGTCAAAGTATGTGGTTGTGTAAATTTATGAGCCGAACAGACTTGATTTTACGCGTTAGAGTTTCAAAAATATTAGCTTAACCGCGGCTTCAAAACTACGTCTCCATGTGACGTCAGCGACAGAACCGCTCACGCTGGACAGTCCGAAAACTACCGCTGTCAGGCATGATGGAGGCGCTCCTATTTGAACTGAGATGGATAGAAGAAAGCGGCTCAGAGAAGCTAGCGGGAGAAGTAACGTCAGGGAAACACAGGTTGGTAAGGATTAGAAATAACTTTTAATCGTGGATATAAATGAGCATAATAATATTAACGTGTAGTGATTTTAGTAGTGACCTGAAAAATAAACATTAGCCTACATAATGTAAATATGGTAAATCAGTTTTAAAACTAAAAATAATAAACTAATCCAGACATACTTATTTATAAGGTCAAAGACTGAAATTGGAAAAATAAAATCATATTGTAGGCAGACATTCAAGGCAAACGACAAAGCAAGTAGCCTAAGACTTACTTCATTGCAATTCTTTTTTATGATTATCGTACCAATTTATTAGTTTCAGGTGAAACGCGTTTATTTCATTTCTTTGTCAAACTCACTAAATAGTTTGAATTATTCATAATTATACCAAAACTGCTTTGAATATGTACCTGTCTCTTCTGGACAAGGGTGTCAGTTTGTTTATAAAACTTCTGGGGAGAATTATTGATTATTCATATAGGCTAGCCTATAATTATTCAGCAGTTGGCTAGGCTATATGGGCAATACTAAAACACGTTCCCTTTACAACCATTGCCGTTGTTCTGTGCGGGGAAACTTTAACAGTTCAGAGACCTGCATGGGGCGGCTCCCCGCGAGTGGAATATTCCAAAGCAATAAAAGAGAAATTTACATTAAATCAGGGATCCCGTTATTTTCTGTCTTTGACAGTTTTTTAAATTTTGAAAAAATATGAAACATTCAATATTATTTAATTCTTCATTCATTTTACAACAATAACAATCTGAACAAAGAATCTCCATGGTGCTATCAAACATGTAGCAGATGAAAACATGTACTAAATATGAAGATTTTACCTGCAGTCTCACAACTTTCTCATGGTCTATAGACGTGAATTGTGCACCTTGTGCGTTAAGGAGGCTGAATCCACTCGCACTTTGCAGACTGGAATAACAAGCGCCACTTCTTTCTCAACTTTCTTATTGCCTCAGCAGGAGGAAATAGCGTTGCATTGAGTACGGTGTCCAGGTCTGATGATGATGATGCTCAGATGCTCTCATTAGAATCGTTTTTGATTGATTCAGTTTCCTAAACTCTTAGGTGCATAAAGTTGAAAATGACTTGCGTCTGAGTCAAGTGGTCAGTGGCGCAAATTACACTTTCACAATGAAGGACGGCTGTTGGTTCGGGTCCACAGGTCTTTCTGATTGTTGTACTGATGAATAGAGGTTGCATCATAATAAACTGACGGCACAAGCTCATCACACAAACACTCTTCAGATGGTTGGCCTATTCCTTTTTGTGAATGCACTCACTACTGGAGTGGTTGAGCCGCCAGTCAGAAAGTGAACTTTTGTGTGTTGTCCCGCTTCATTTTCTCACTCGATTTTCCTGCCGCACTTTAACAACTGCCTTAACATTTTTTTCCATTAAGCTACAGTTTTAAAAAAACGATCAAAGACAGAAAATAACACAATCCCCAAGTGATTGTAAATTATATTACAATGAATCATGTCCATTTTATTTCTTTGAAACGTTGTACATCTGAAATAAATTTAATGCAGAGATCTCTGTGCAGAAAAAAAATATTGTTCACAGCCCCTGGCTTTATCTGCGCCCTCCATTCCTGAATCGCAAATTCAGTCGTAGAAATCTCTCTCTGGCAGCACAGGATAGCGGGAACATTCGGCTGTCAGCGCAAAGCTAGGGGAATATTCTGGCATGTTCTCTCCACAAACAATATATCAACACCATTCTCTTTGGGAGTCGTAAACAAACAAAAGTATTAAATTAATTATTTTTAACCTGCAGTAAAGAAACTTCAGCCAGACCCATGAAATTTAATTGATGTATTTTACCATCTTGAAATGGGTACCAGCCGTACTGCAGGACTCTGCCCTGAGCGTGTTTGCATACGGACTAGTCTTTTAAACCCTTGACGTATCCACTGCAAAGAACGCTGCAGCATCTGCGCCGAAACAAACCATGACTGTATAAGAGTGCAATGGAGTCATTTAAATAATAGTCTGTTTAGATACTGATTATGTGGAAATTGTGCTGGGAGCACAAGTAGAGGTTAAATCATCGCATGTTTCACCCACTTTGAAAGTAACTCTGGGTCTTGGGGAAACTTAAATGAACTGACTCGGTCCTTGTGTGTATATGAGAAAAATCCCCAAACACAACGCGAAGGCATTGCGATCACTTTTCTTTGTCAAAAATAGCGGTCACAGTCACAGCTGAAAAGCCGCTGTCAAATGTGCCAACAAACAGAATGCGTTCTCTCGCTAACGTCACTTCCGGCTTTCGGCTTGTTCAGTAGTTTCGAGTGATACAGTACTAAAATGCTAGTTACCGCAGCGGTTTTTTGCTCTCAGTAGGATTATGCAAGGCGTGTTTATGACTTTGACATAGTCCATTGGGTTCAGACTTCTTTATTTTATGTTATGTTTAAAAATGTCAACTTCGTGTCATGAGGTCTTTAATGATGACCGTAATTTTTGTAGTAAAATTTAAAGTATGACTGGTAGTTTGTGGCTGTTTTCATCTTCTTCGTTCCAGTGGATCAACTGGATCTAGTAATAAAACTGGATGTGTTAAAGTATGAAACAGGTTGGAGTGTTTAGAATGCTGTGACAGTTTTTCTACAGTTAAATTAAGTTTTAAAAATCACAATAAATAGTCTTACTCATAGAATCGCAATATATCGCATCGTCCCTCCTGTATTGTAATACATATCGTATCACCCAATTCTTGCCAATACACACCCCTATGACTGACTGAGAATATAAATTTCTGTGTGGACAACCCCATTCCCACCAGAACAGCGAGATGCTTCCTTAAAGAGTAACTAAACCCCAAAACAACTTTTTTTTGCTTCTAAACTGTATAAATAGGTATTTGCCAGTGTAATCTTTCAGTTTCTGGCTGGGATTTTTTAACAACATCTTTGTGTAAACTTTGTTAATTCTACACTTTTTGGTCTAAAAACGTCTTAGTGCTGCTCTCTTAGGGTTGAACGGTGGCTACTGCATTTGAATTTTGTGATTGGTGGAGAGCGGTACATCTTTAAGTCACAGGCATTGACTTTCACAGGCATGGACTCACAGAAACGCCCTGTGGGTTTGGATATAAAACTATCAGACATACCGGCCCCGTGGAGAGTTTGGAGTTGGATTGCGTTTTTCAGGTTACCATTATTATCACATTAGCACTTAGTTAGCATAGCTAACATACTGTTTTGAACGTTAGCCTATGTTAGCATCACCACTCAGAGACTGGACCTATCTTGTCTCCGTCTGCCTCAGCAGCAGCGGGAGCCTTGGTCAGCGCTGGCTCAGCGCCCTGAGCCAGTGGCTCGAATTGATATGGCTCGCGGCCGCTGGGCTCCATAAAGCCTCCCTCTACTCCTCTATCTCCGGTGACGACGGCGGAGATCCGCTGAGTCAGCGCTGCCTGAAGCCGGCCCTGCTGCTGAGGCAGAGGGAGACAGGAGGGGTCCAGTCTCTGAGTGGTAATGCTAACATTCAAAACAGATGAACGTTAATCAGATCGATCAGTTGCAAACCTGCCAACGTTGCTTTGGTCACTGTCCATGTTTCAGTGTCAGATTAAGCGAGGTGTCACTGTCCTCCTGAACACACCCCCACGTCCCCCCTCCGCTTTTCATCCACACTTGGCCATACCCCTCCGTGCTTCCTGGCACCGCCCACTTTGTAGAATTTGCAAATGTTGTTTGGGGGCGGGGTTATGATTTTTCATGGGGTTCAGTTACACTTTAATAACAAAATCCTGGATCACCAGGGAACTGAACAAACTGCTAACCAAGAAAAAGAGGGAGGAGTATGTAGAAGCAACTTAAAGTCAAGATTAGTGACAGCAAGGAGGAAGGAAAAAGCAGGGGTGCAAGCTCCTGCAAAACAATATCAGATATGGGTGCTCAGAGATTAAGAATGTCACAGTGTTCAAGTGAAAGAAGGATCAGATAGATGGAAGTATCGACAGAGCCAATGAACTGAGCACATTCTTCAATAAGTTCAGTTCAGGAACAACATAAGCATCCTCCTCTCCTGCCACCAGCCAGACAGACATCCCACCCTCCTCTGACCCACAGCTTTCCTCTCACACAGATGTTTGATCTTCCACCTCAGTCATCAACTCTTCTGCTATTACAAGTTTGTCTTCAACCAAATCAGGGGATGTTCCTGTTGCCCTACCTGAGCAAGCAAACAAGCCAATATCAGGATCCTCCGCAGTTTGCTTATAGCCGTGAGGTTTAGAAGACATCATCATATGCTTGTTCCAACAAACCTACCGTCATCTGGACAAAGCAGGCAGCACTGTGAGGATCATGTTCTTTGAGTTCTCCAATACATTTAACACAATTCAGCCGTTTTATTTAGTCAAATACCTGAAGACACAGGTGGAGCCCTCAAGAATCACCTGGATCAATAATTAGCTGACAAACAGACCACAGTTTAAGAGACTGAAGGAATGTGTGTCAAAGCAGGCGGTCAGCACCACGGGAGGACCACAGGGGGCTGTACTCTCACTATTCCTTTTCACTCTTTACACAGTCTTCCAGTAAAAGTCAGAGACCTGTCATCTGCAGAAATGTCTCTGTAGTCGTCAGGTCTATCAGAGATAGACAAGAAGCTGAATCCAGAGAGCCGTCTAGAACTCTGTTGTACAGAGTCCAGAAAAAGGCTCATTCCACTGTGGGGACTACTCCTGAACAGCTGCAGCTGATTGTGCAAAGACGGTTTTGTCATAGAATGAAGAACATCATGGGCAATCTTGAGCATCCTCTTCAGACTGTCACACAAGAATAGAGTATCTTCAGTCAAAGGCTTCTAAAGAACTGCTGTATTGCAGACTGCTACAGGAGATCCTTCGTATCCACAGCCGCCACCATTTACAACAGCTCTTTGATCCCTTTAGGATTCAGTTGAATTGAATAAAAGATGGTGAGGTAAGGACAAATTCAGAACTTTCTTTATTTCCAACATAACTTTTCAGCTAAAATAATAAATGTAAAAGGATTTGTTTATTCAAACCATTTACATTTGAGTGCTTTGCTGACTACAGTGATCTAGTCCAACACTAATGGGAAAATCTGAGTATTGTAAAAAAAAAATTAATAAGACAAAGTTAATCAATGCATTTGGGTTTTTTTAAGAACAGCAGTTAGTGGTAGCCTACTTTATCATTTCACAAATTATTCAGAGGCATCAGGTTCTCACACCCACCATCTCTTCTCTGATGGAATAGTCCGCTGTCTCCAGGTAGCTCAGCATCTCTGCTACAATCTGCTTAGCGTTGCTGCGATCACACATGGCATAAAGCAGGTCAGCCGCCCTCTGTCGAACACTTACATCTCTTTCAGTCTAAAAAAAAATAAAGAAAAGAAATTGAGGACCATCATGCACAGTTATTCTCCATCATAAATATAGATATAAAAATAAGCTATGTGGCCTTCTGTGTGAGGCAGCACCTTGAGGGCGTTGATGACAGTCTCGATGTGTGTCTTGACAGCTTCGTGGGAGAACTCTGAGCTGGCCAGAGTACACATGCTTTCCAGGGCTAAATAGCGCAGATTGGTCTCTCTGTGTTGCAGGAACTGGCCAAGCTGGTTACAGGCTCGCACCAGAAGGTTTGGCTCACTGGGAAACAAAACAGCTTACTTCACAAATAGCAGAGTAGAGTTATAACTAAAGATATTATATATCTAAACCCTAAAGTAGGGGTGGGTGATATGGTATTTCTGCATTAAAATCACATTCATCTCAGTACAAGTACAACTTGGGTCAAAGAGCATTTCTAACCATGTTCTATACAATTTGAACAGTTTGCCAAAATAGGGTTAGGTGGAGCACTAGGTGGCATGATGTATTCTGGGATTTGCTGTGCATGCGTGGTCTACCGGCAGACCTGCTCTAAACGGTTAGTGGTCTGTACTTTTATAGCGCTTTATCTAGTCCAGAGGACCCCAAAGCACTTCACACCATCTTCAGCCATTCAACCATTCATGGACACAATAACATACTGATAGGTGTGTACTACATTACAACCACAGCTACCCTGGGGCAGACTGACAAAAGCGAGGCTGCCATACACTGGCACCACCACACCCTCTGATCTTAAGATGGATGGATGGATAGAACAATAAAACCAATTGAAAATGATGATTGTTGTTTATCAATTATTAACAGTAATAACAGTGGAGACATTTGAAAATGAGGGTTTAAAATTCCTTTGGAGTAATTTTGATATTTAGACAATCTCATATATAGCTAACATGTACTTTAATGTACCATGAAAGCACAGCTATTGGTAAATCCTATTTGGTCAGAGGGACTAGTCAGGACAGAACGAGTGTGTTGTGCAGCGTTTTGGACTGGTTGAATGCTGTAGTTAGCTGGGTTTAGACTCAAGAACAAGTGATGTTTACGCTTGGCTTCACGTTGTTTCAGGTTAGTAATTCAGTTAAGTGCAGAATGAGATCAATACAAGAGCCCTGCAACTGGATTGGGATCCCGCAGGACCAAACAAATCTTGCAGGAGTGGGCAGTTTTAAGACTGCATTGGGAGGGAGCGGGCAGCTAATACCCCTTTTCCACTAGGCTCTGGCTCATTCCAAAGAGGGCCGAGGCCACAACTGACTGGGAGTTCCATAAGACAGAGCAGAAACACAGAAACAAGGTCAGCAAGCAATGGGAGAGAGTGGGCTAGATACCAGCTCCAGCACCGGCATCTGTAATGTCGGAAAAAGGTGAGCGATGACTGATTTTTACTGAAACTTTTGCTACGCTATCCTGAGATGGCAACTGAACCACAACCAGGTCATTCCGGGCTGGGCTGAGAACACGGCCTGGGCTGAGCCGACCCTTGTGGAAAAGGGGCATTATAAAAAACCGCGGCTTCCTCCAAAATATTCTAGAAGATGGAGAGCTCATCTCAGGTTGCTAACAAATTTAAGGCTGGAGAATATGAGTAAATCTGCATCTAGTGTGCCATTGGAGAGGGCATTTACTGTATGGGCGCATTTTAAAAGAAAGAAGCAGTAGCCTGAAACAAAAGATTCTTAGCAATATTCTTTCTGCACAGTGATATTAAGACAGATGTCTGTTTAAATAATTAATTTAAAACAATTTTAATACAGTTTATTTGTATAGCGCCGATTCACAACAGATGTCTGCCTCAATGTCTCAGTAAGTGAGGCAGCATCGCAGAGAACTGTAGAACCTCATTTGTGTTTGGACGTTTTGAATCAGTTGAGCTATTGGAACTATCCAAAATATTAGCCTAATCTAAACCTTCAACTTAAATGTTGGACCCAATCCCAACCAAATTATTTAAGGAAGTGTTCCCTTTGGTTCCTGGTCCCATTTTTGGATATAATGAATCTGTCCATAGTAAATTGATACGTACCACAGGAATTTAAAATTGCTGTAATTAAACCTTTACTTAAGAAAACTTCCCTTGATCAAGAAGACTTAGTGAATTACAGAAGTATATCTGACCTTCCTTTCTTATCTAAAATTTCTTGAGAAAATAGCTGCTAATCAAGTATGTGAGCATCTAAACAGTAACGAGCTGTTTGAAGAGTTTCAGTCAGGTTTTACAGCTCATCATAGCACTGAAACAGCACAGGTGAAGGTTACTAATGATATTCTCATGGCCTCAGATAATGGACTTGTGTCTGTTCTGGTCTTGTTAGATCTCAGTTTTTGATTTTGACACAGTCGATCATAATATTCTCTTAGAAAGGCTTGAACATGTTGCAGGGATCAAAGGAACAGCACTAGGCTGGTTTAAATCAGATTTCTCTGACAGATTCCAGTTTGTTCATCTAAATGATAAATCTTCTTCACACTCAAGGGTTACCTGTGGAGATCCACAGGGTTCTGTGCTTGGACCAATTCTTTTCACTATATATATATATGGTTCCAATTGGTAGAATCACTAGACAGCATGGGATAAATTTCCACAGTTATGCCGATTGTACACAACTATATTTATCCATAAATCCTGATGAATCCAGTCAGCTAGGTAGATTACAGGCATGTCTGGAAGACATAAAAACATGGATGACTCTAAACTTTTAGCTCTTAAATTCTGACAAGATAGAAGTTGCTGTCTATGGACCAGAAGTTCTAAAAAAGAAACTGCTTAAATCAATCACTTTATCTGGATGGTATTAAATTGGCCCCCAGTAATAATGTAAAGAAATTCTGGCTATTTTTGACCAAGACTTGACGTTTAAATCCCATATTAAACAGGTTTCTAGAATTTCCTTCTTTCACCTCAGGAATATTGCTAAAATTAGAAACATCTTGTCCAGGAGTGATGCCTAGAAACTATTCCATGCATTTGTTACCTCCAAGCTGGACTATTGTAATTCTTTACTATCAGGTAGTCCATAAAGCGCCATTAAAAGCCTTCAGTTGATCCAAAATGCGGCAGCAAGAGTTCTGATGAATATTGAAAAGAGAGATCACATTTCTCCTGTTTTAGCTTCCCTTCACTGGCTCCCTGTTAAATCCAGAATAGAATCTAAGATCCTCCTCCTTCCATATAAAGCCCTGAAAAATCAGCTCCAACATCCATCAGAGATCTGATTGTTCCATATGTTCCCAACAGAGCACTTTGCTCTCAGACTGCAGATTTACTGCTGGTTCCTAGGATTTCTAAAAGTAGAATGGGAGGCAGATGTTTTAGTTATCAGGCTCCTCTCCTGTGGAACCAGCTCCCAGTTTTAGTCCGTGAGGCAGACAATCCGTTTACTTTTAAGGGTTAGGGTTAAAACTTTCCTTTTTGATAAAGCTTATAGTTAGAGTGGCTTAGGTCATCCTGAGCTATCTCTGTAGTTATGCTGCTATAGGCTTAGACTGCTGGAGGACAGACTAACCAATTTTCTTCACTCTGCTACTTCCTTTTCTCCTACGGTTCTCCAGTTGTATTACAGTACATTCTGTTATTTCGACTGTTAACTTTGTTTTCTCTCAGTGTTTTTCTCTCCATAGAAGATATGCCTGGTCTGGTATCCTGCTTGGCTGCAATGCCCTGTTGGACGGGGGGCATCGACTGGGATGATCCTCCCAGTAACTGAACATCCACTGTGTCCTGTTATTAACTTTTTACTTTCTGTAACATAGAAAGTTCTCTTATATCAGATCTTCGGTTCCTTCTGTGTTTCTGCTCTGTCTTCTCAAACCCCCAGACGGTCGTGGCAGATGGCCGCTCCTACTGAGCCTGGTTCTGTTGGAGGTTTCTTCCTGTTAAAGGGGAGTTTTTCCTCTCCACCGTCGCTACATGCTTGCTCAGTATGAGGGATTGCTGTGGTTGGAAAGTCTGCATCAACGGGGCCCAACCTCACGCCAATGACTGATGCAATCTGCTGGGATTCCTTAAATAGGAAACTATTTAACTGATTGGAATGTTTGTATAAATGTATTGAAATGACTTCTTGTTAAGTCCCTTGAGATGACATCTGTTGTGAATTGGCGCTATATAAATAAACTGAATTGAATTGAAAATTGAATTATAGTTAGAGTGGCTTAGGTCATCCTGAGTTATCCCTGTAGTTATGATGCTATAGTCTTAGATTGCTAGAGGACAGACTGACCACTTTTCTTCACTTTGCTACTTTTCTCTCCTACTACTCTCCAGTTGTTTTATTTGCTGTTATTTCAACTGTTAACTTTGTTTTCACTCAGTGTTTTTCTCTCCAAAGAAGCTCCACCTGGTCTGTTATCCTGCTCAGCTGCAATGCCCTGTTGGACGGGGGGTTAGGGTTAAGGCCGGTTTATACTTCTGCGTCGTGTCCCTTGTGTAGGGTAGGTCCGCAGAGGCTTGACGTGCACCTCTTCGGAGCTGTCGTGCAGCCTGGCGACGCAGCGCAGAGAGTACGCGGAAGAACTCCCTTGAGATTGGTCAGTGAGATTACGTACCCACGTACCATCTTGTACGTGTTCAAAAGAAGGATAATTAGTTCGTCTGCTTCCACAATCTCGTATAGACACTGCACCAAGTCGGCCGCCATCGTTGTTCTAAAACAGGAAATACTTGCCGGAACTGAAGCAAACATAAGCAAACCATCAGAAAAACTCCGCCCTGTGGAGTTTTCCGATCGATACCAGCCTACTACCACCTGCAGGTCTGGAAATGAAACAGCAACACGACACTTTCAGCCCTACACAGAAGTATAAACAGCAGTGGGTACAGTGGGTACGGTGGGTACGGTGGGTACGGCGGTTACGGCGTAACCTACGCGACTGACACGACGCAGAAGTATAAACCAAGCTTTAGGGTTATTGACTGGGATGATGGTCTAGGTGGCTGATAATCCCCTGTGTCCTGTTATCAACTGTTTACTTTCTTTAATATAAAAAGTACTCTTATATTAGATCTTCTGTTCTTTCTGTGTCTCTGCTCTGTCTTCTTGAACCCCCAGAGGGTTGTGGCAGATGGCCGCTTGCACTAAGCCTTGTTCAGGTTCTGCTGGATGTTTCTTCCTGTTAAAGGGGAGTTTTTCCTCTCCACTGTCGCTACATGCTTGCTCATTATGAGAGATTGCTGAGGTTGGAAGTCTCTATCAACGGGACACAATCTCAAGTCAATGACTCGATGCAATCTGCTGGGATTCCTAAAAGAGTTAACTAACAAACTTTAAACTAATTGAAATGTTTGTATGACTGTATTCAAATGACTTTTCTTGTAAAGTGCCTTGAGATTACATCTGTTGTGAATCAGCGCTATATAAATAAATTTTATTGAAAATTGAATGTCATCTCAAGGTACTTTCCAAGAAAAGTCATTTCAATGCAATCATACAAAGATTCAAATCAGTTTTAAGTTTTAGTTTCCTATTTAAGGAATCCCAGCAGACTGCATATATTTTTATCGATAATTACCATTACCAATTAGGAAGTTATTCTTTAGTGTTCTGAGCAAAGGTCACGCAGCAATTTTCTGTGGTCTGTGATTTTCACTGACGGGGCCAAAATAAATTCAGTCACAATTCTACATTATTTTAATCGTCTTTTTTTACCCGTCAAAATATAAAATAATAATGATCTGTTACATGGCCTTAAATCAATATCTCGATATATTGAGCAGTTCACCTCAATAACAATACACGGGTAAAAACTACTCCACCGCAAAAAAACAAAACGGCTAATGGCTGTATAGTTAAGGTGGAACTGTAATAAGGTTTTGCCTTTGGAATATGTTTCTGAGCTGTTGTGTTTTTTAGATCACAAAATTTGGCATAAAATCAACCTTACAAAACAGGCAGTCAGCCATGGTAATATCTCCAATTAACTCTTCAACCAGCATTTTTTTTGTTGGTTTTTGTATTTGTTTTAAGGTTTTGTGGCCATAGTGACCTTTATTTTACAGTGGATAGTTTAGAAGGGGGGATAGAGGTGGGGGACGACATGCGGCAAAGGTCTGTGAGGATGGGACTTGAACCCGGGACGACCGCAGGCTACACCAAGGACTAGGGCCTCTGTACATGGGGCGCCCGCACTAACCACTATGCCACACAACGCCCCCTTCAACCGGCCTTTTAATTAAGGGTCAATTCTCACTTTCTGTATTCCTGAAAGCCCAGTTTAGACTGAACGAAGACTGTTTAACAACTGTCAGAGAGGCGCACACACAATGGACGAGGAGAGCAAGTGACTGAGCTGTGAGTGAAATGGTTGATTTATTTAGTGTGTAGTTTATTTTATACAGAAATTTTTACATTAACATCTAAACGTGGGTAGGATCAGCCAGTAGTGGCTTCGAGCATGCACGCTTTATTAGCATCCTGGACTCAGCGGGGTAAAATCTGCTGACTGCAGCTGGACCAGGACGGGAGGGTGGAGTGGCAGAGCGTGGACTGGCTAAGTTAGGGAACATTTCTCCAATTGAAGTGATCAGAATTCGGCAACACTGTACGAAGGCTTTTCTGATTGCTTCTGTGGGAGGAAATAACAGCATGCGCTCTTTTTGCATTAGTGGTTATGCTGCAGCGTTCTGTCATCGCCGGTCTGTATCCAATGCAGCCACAGATGCGCTGCATGCCTCCGTAAGTCTTCTCCGTGCTGTCAGCTCCCAGATAACGAGGTGCATTGCGTTCAGTGATGTTCATATGTTCTCATGGGAAGCTTTTTTGGATCGATTTAGTTACCTGTACTATGTGCGTAAAGTTGAACATGTCTGCTTGTCTGTAACCGAGTGGTCAGGTGTTTGAATTTCTGTCTGTCAAAATGACCGATGGCCTTCAGATCTTTCGGTCACCTTTTTTTTTTTTTACAGTCAAATAAGGAAAACGTTTGGTTAACACAACCCCTGGTTCTGAACCATTGTATTAATGTAGGCAACAGCCAGTCCAGTTGTGTTTTTAATGTGTCTCCGAGTTTTCAGTTATTTATAAACTCTTCTTTGGATTTAATGTGATATTGTCACATTTAATAGTTTTGTTATGTTTATAACTACAGTCAAAGTTTGCTGTCCTCACATGAACATTGAGATTCAAAGCACAGATTTTGTTGAATGTAGTTTTGTTCATTCTTTTTAAACGAAATGGTCCGTATAATTCAATTCTAGAATTGCTCTGCTCTAGGTGGCTGCATGTTGGAGTGGCTCTGTTGGTTACATATTAAGTTTTGTTTATTTGTACATTGGTTCCTCTTTTTTCTTAAAGAAGATTGCATTTTTTTTTTACCTGTATACTTTCTAGTTTTTGGTGCTGTGAAGCTGGAAGGATTTTTGCTGTAAATTTTTCCCTTTTTGACAATTTGTTATGATGCGTAACCATGGCAACAATGTGGTTTACAGCCGGGAGCAGCTGATTAACATCGCAAAAGCTGAAATAATACCTCAACTGAAGCCACAAATCCCTGATGAGTTGATAAGGAGGAGATGTGGATGCAGAGCAGGAGCGAAAAGGAGACAGAGAAAGAGGAAGTTCAAGCCATCTCTTCCATCGATCATAATGGGCAACGTAAGATCACTGGCTAACAAGATGGATGAACTCCAAGCCCTTACAAGGACTCAGCCAGAGTACCGTGAATGCAGTGTTATGTGTTTTACGGAGACGTGGCTACTGGATCATATCCCGGACTCCAACGTCTGTCTGCCAGGCTTCCTGACTGTACGAGCAGACAGAGATCTGAAGACGAGCAGAAAAAGGAAAGGTGGTGGAGTAGCAGTGCTTGTAAACAACAGATGGTGTCATCCAGGACATGTTACTGTGAAGTGTCGTCTCTGCAGCCCAGATGTCGAACTCTTGGCAGTGAGTTTTCGTCCATATTATTTACCAAGAGAGTTCACCAGTGTAATTTTGGCAGTTGTTTACATTCCACCTTCAGCCGTTGCCGACAATGCATGTGATGTCATCAGTTCCATTGTTGCTAAGCTACAGACACAGCACCCCAATGCATTTGTGGCAATATCTGGTGATTTTAATCATGCCTCGCTCTCTACTACACTTCCAACATTTCAACAGTTTGTCAGCTGCTCTACAAGAGAAAACAGGACCTTGGATTTGTTTTATGCAAATGTAAAGGATTCATACACGTCCAAACCAAGACCTCCTCTGGGACAATCAGATCACAATCTTGTTTTTCTCTGTTCAGAATATAAACCCCTTGTTCAGAGGCAACCTGTGACAAAACGAACTGTGAGAAAATGGTCACAGGAAGCTGAAGAAGCCCTGCAGGGTTGTTTTGCAACCACAGACTGGATGACTCTTTGCCAAGCACGTGGAGAGGACATCAATGCCATGAGTGTGTGACTGACTATATAAACTTCTGTGTGGACAACATCATCCCCACCAGAACAGTGAGATGCTTCCCGAATAACAAACCCTGGATCACCAGTGACCTGAAGGAACTGCTAAACAAGAAAAAAAGAGCCTTCAGGGAGGGAGACAGGGAATTATTGAGGAGTATACAGAAGCAACTTAAGGTCAAGATCAGAGACAGCAAGAGGCATACAGGAAGAAACTGGAGAACAAACTACAGAGGAACAATATCCGAGATGTCTGGTCAGGAATGAGAAAGATCACAGGTTTTAAGGACAGGAAGGATTGGATAGATGGAAGTCTGGACAGAGCCAATGAACTGAACATATTCTTCAACAGGTTCAGTTCAGGAACTAGCTCAGCATCCCCCTCTCCTGTTCCCAGCCAAACAGACATCCCACTCTCCTCTGATCAACAGCTTTCCTGTTACACCTCGGATGTTTTATCCTTCACCTCAGCCATGGACTCTTCTAATTCCACAAGTTTGACTTCAACCAAGTCAGGAAATGCTGCTACCCCCTTTGCCTCCCCCTCCCACTTGTCTGTCTCCAAAAGTCAGGTGAAGAGGCAGCTGGAGAAACTGAACCGGAACAAGGCTGCAGGTCCAGATGGTGTCAGCCCCAGAGTCCTGAAGGCCTGTGCAGAGCAGCTCTGTGGGATTCTGCAGCACATCTTCAACCTTAGCCTAACTCAGGAGAAGGTTCCAGTGTTGTGGAAGACATCCTGCCTTGTTCCAGTACCCAAAAGAACTCACCCATCAGCCATCAATGACTACAGACCCGTTGCCCTGACATCCCACATCATGAAGGTCCTGGAGAGACTCCTGTTGGCACCCCTGAGTAAGCAAACAAGAACGTATCAGGACCCACTGCAGTTTGCTTATCGCTGTGGAGTTGGAGTTGAAGATGCCATCATCCACCTACTTCAACCAACCCACTGTCATCTGGACAAAGCAGGCTGCACCGTGAGGATCATGTTCTTTGATTTCTCTAGTGCATTTAACACAATTCAGCCTGATTTGCTTTGTCAGAAACTCCTGAAGACACAGGTGGAGCCCTCAACAATCGCCTGGATCAATGACTACCTGACAAACAGACCACAATTTGTGAGACTGAAGAATTGTGTGTCAAACCAGGTGGTCAGCAGCACAGGAGCACCACAAGGGACCGTACTCTCACCATTCCTTTTCACTCTGTACACTTCAGACTTCCAGTACAAATCAGAGACCTGTCACCTGCAGAAATACTCAGATTACTCTGCAATTGTCAGGTGTATCAGAGATGGACAAGAAGCTGAATACAGAGAGCTGGTGGACCACTTTGTGACATGGTGTGGAAACAATCGTCTCACCTTGAATGTGAACAAAACAAAGGAGATGATTGTAGATTTCAGAAGAAACAGGGATAAGTCAAACACTGTTTCCATCATGGGAGAAGAAGTGGAGGTGGTTGAGGAATATAAATACCTCGGAGTTCACCTTGACAACAGACTGGACTGGAGGCGCAACAGTGAAGCCGTCTACAAGAAGGGACAGAGCAGACTGTATTTCTTGAGGAAGCTTAGGTCCTTCAAGGTTTGCAGCAAGATGCTGCAGATCTTCTACAAGTCTGTTGTGGAGAGTGTAATCTCTTCAGCTGTCATCTGTTGGGGTAGCAGCATCAGAGCCAGGGATTTAAAAAGGCTAAATAACCTGATAAAGAAGGCTGGTTCTGTTCTTGGGACAACTGTGGAAAATCTGGAGATGATAATGCAAAGAAGGATTCTTCATAAAATCAAAAAAATTATGGACAACCCTGAGCATCCTCTTCATGAGACAGTCATACAACAACAGAGCGTCTTCAGTCGGAGGCTTCTTCAGTTTCGCTGCAATACAGACCGCTACAGGAAATCCTTCCTGCCCACAGCCATCATCATCTACAACAACTCCTTAAAGAATTAATTATATGAGCTATACCAACACTTAATTTCCCTCTGGGATCAATAAAGTATTTTTGAATTTGAATTGAATGTAATTTGAATAAACCTTTTTTTTTAGTTTGCCTATAAACCTATAGGGAGCCAGGAGTGGCCGGGTTTGGATGCAGATATTGCAGGAATGGGGAGGATTGAAAAAACGGACAGCCGGAACAGGCGGTAGGGCTGGGCAATAAACTGAAAATTTCCCGATACTGAAATTTATGACTATAACCAATGTCATTTTGCCAATGTCGGTATATTCAGGGTTTCTAAAAAAAGAAAAGATGTGTGTAGTTTGGTGATGCTCATGTCCCTTTAATATTCTGTTACGGACTGATAGGGTGCAGTCACGTGAATCCACTATCCTGCAGTGTTGCCAACCTAGGGACTGAGTTTTTAGAGCCCTCTAGCAAGTCTTTCAAAAGAAAAAAAACGAGAAAAAAACAGCAAATCTAGCAACTTTTGTTGTGTTCTTAAGAGACTTTTGGACCTGTGGGCTCCTCTCCCGTCCCAGACTACTAACAGCACACATCCAGTCTGCGTGCTGCAGTCCCGCTCACCCAGGTAGAGCCTCAGTCAGAGCAGATGTTAACCCCACTGTGTCTGAAGCCGCCACTGACTGAATGTAAATGGGCGGAATGTAAATGTAAAAAAAAAAAATGTCTAAAATAAAGGACTCCACACTAAATAAAATCACCTTATTTCACTCACAGCTCAGTCACTTCCTTACCTCGTTGACTGTGTGGTTGCCTCTCTGTGACAGACGTTAAACAGTCTTCATGTCTCAGTCTAAACTGGAATCTCAGAAATTGGTACTCGAGCCCTGAATTAAAAGGCTGGTTAAAGCCATTTCTTAAGAGATTTTATATGGGCCAGCTGCCTGTATTGTAAGGCTGATTTTTATGCCACAATTAGTTATATATATATATATATATATATATATATATATATATATATATATATATATATAAAAATAAAAATAAAACGTGACAACTCAAAAACATACTCAAAAGGCAAAACCTTTTAACAGTCCGACCCAAGCCACACTGCAATCAACGGTTAAAAATAATTCTACAAAAAATGTTTTAAAAAATTACTCCCTTCTTCTTCAGAGTGCAAATGATGCAATGACGTCATTCAGCGATGTCTAGGACAGCCAATAGCTACTTTCCGTGCCGAGAAGTTGGCAACCCCGCCATCCAGTTTGTAACAAGAAGGGCTTAGGGACAGATGGTGAGCAAATGGAGGGGTGGGGGGTTTGAGGAACAGAAGCCACTGCCCCATATATAAAAAAGACTTTTGTTTTTTGCCGCTGGGGTAGTTCTCGTCGATTTATCTTTATTCAAGTAAACTGGTCAATATATCGAAACGTGATTGGAGGACATATCACCCAGCCCCAGCGAGCGGTGGTTGTCATAAACTCAGCAGGAGCGAGATTTTAAAAAGGTCCCGTGCAGGGCTCTACACCATACCCTATTGCTGGTGAAAAAATGCTGACATTACGTTTTGGTTCAGTACACTTTTCTTTCTTCACTGTAGCTGTATGAGAAAGATGTATGTTCCCAAACAGAGTTTAGTGGTAGCTGGGAGTCTTTTCTGTTTTGTTTTGGTGTCACCGTCTTAACAATGGAATGCTGCATCATGCACTTGGTTCTGCACATGGTCGGACCTGTGTTTCAGCGGCAGGCAGCAGCAAACAGATTATCAGACAGAATATAGCCTAGTTTAACAACAATATTGCATCAGAATAACTTCCCTTTACTAAATCCAAGTCTGAAATGATTTTTTTAATAAGAAAAATGGCTTGAACATAGTGAAACGTTCAGTTTGAGATGTTCATTAGATGCTTAGCCCCTAAAATATTTCCACTCACGATTTAGATTTTCAATTGTTTATTTTATCTTGAGATGTTTACGTTTTAGCTCACTGAAGCACTTTAAACACTTTCGGTAAGCTACCAGTCTTTTACAATTCTGCTTTAAAGAATGCTTACTAGATTTTTTATTAATTTACAAGTCAATATTGCCTTATTGGACAGTGATTTAAAAAAATAAATTATAAAAACCCAGTAGAACTGCAAATTCAAACGCAATGTGGTTGAAAGTTTGGGTGCAGCTAACTTTAGGCTCAGCAGTGCAACAAGTTAGTCCAGAGCCCTGTCCACACATGTACCAAGTACTCCAAATGATTTTATAAGTAGCTATTTATGGGCTTTCCTCAAATTCACACAAGTTTACAACACGTACATGAATATGAACACTTGTGTGGTACTGCACAATGTGTTGATAAGAAGCCATTGTAGAAATGTCATCCAATCAATCAGTTGCACAGTTAACATTTTGAAAGCATAAAATGAAGTTTAATCTGCTTTAATTTCAAAGAGGAGTCAGATATGGTCATCTATATTAACAGGGTTTATACAGGAATCCTAGAGTTGAATTTACTACCTTTTACTACCTTTTTGACTACCTCTCCATTTTTACAACCATCACAACATTGAGCAGCGGCCTCTTTTGTGGGAGTGATACTGACCCATGTGTGATGGGTCGCGCGTGCGAATCCGCTGCTGACGAATGGTGGATGCTCCGTGAAACTTGATCGCCGTAACCATTAATCTGACCATTCCAGGTCAGATTAATGGTTTTTCTGCATAGTTTGCAGTAAGCTTCCCGCTCATTCCCCATGACAGGCTTAAGCCAGTCTTTAAACGCCGGGTCATTGAGCCACAGCGCGGAAAACTTACATTTACCCATTTTGTGAAAATGACGTTCAAGTTTCCGGCTGGTGTTCCGACTATCTGTGCTACCATGGACATATATAAAGAATAGACCCCCCATTGGCTGCTCTGAGGCAAGAAATGCGGCCACCATCTTGGGCCGGTATTCCCAACTGCAGACCTCCACCATAAGCAGCAGTTACTACAAGATGCCTGAATACTGTGTGGCGTACTCATGTTCAAATCAGCGGGCTGTTGAGAGTAGGGCTCGGGGGATAACTTTTCACAAGAAAGACTGAATATTTTTATCGTTTGTATTTTGTAAATATAATATTACTGTACTGTATTTGTGTCCACCAGCGAAATCTTAGCTAACTTAGTAACCTTCTTAGTTAGTAAGAAGGCTGAGGACCTGCAGACTTAGAATACTTAGATAAACCACTGACTTAGATTACATCTGACACAAGAATGCTACTGTAGAAATAAATATTTTTTTACTGGTATAAAATCTCTCTTATTCACCCATCTGACCATTGAATAGATTGGAAACAAGCTTACTGATCATTTTAGCAGCTTTGCATCATCAACAGAAATGCCTTCTTTCTTTAAAAAAAAAAGAAAGGTTCTAAGAAATCTGATAGAAGTTAATAGGAAAATATGAATAAATTGGGAAGCTAGAAATAGTAATAGATTATAGTAATAGTAATAATTATTATACAGTCTATGATATAATGCTACCCTGTGGCAATGTGCGCGCGTATTTCGATGTTACGTCACAATTAGCTTACTCCGCAAATCTGTCATCGAGAATTCCTACCTGAAAGTTCCATTTCGTCTGTTTTATTTCTCTGAAGTTTACGGTGAGTTTTATTCAAATTATTTTATTACTGGCTAATTTTGATTCGTTTCAAGTTTACGTGACAGCCCATATCGTTATACTGCATACAACAAGTCCCATTAATTAGAGTCGTACAGTAAATGCGGTGTATTCTGTGGGTTATTTGTGCTTATAATCATACTACATTTTAATATTTTGAAGTAATAATACTGCTATCTGCTCTACGTCTTACTGGCTTGTTATATATACATCATCTGCTTTACAAACTAATTAACAGTCCTTCTGTTGGCCCACAGTCATGGAGCACTGGGTTTTAATTGATGATCGGCGGGTAGAAGCAGTTGTGATGTTATGCACGCTGTTCAATGCTGCTTTTAGGACACTTAATGGAAATAACTGCCACTCCGACAGAAAATAATATATGTGCTTTATGTGCTAGTTTTAGCTTTATATTAAACGGGTAGCATGTTCTGTGGATTGAAAGAAAAGTTTTCGTTATTCATATAAATTGTTGCCATTTTAGGCATTACTCCTAAACTGCCACTTCAATCCGGTCACTAAAAAAAAATAGAGTATTATATTTGACATCAAAGCTAACAGTTGTTGTTTTCAGGATGTAAATATACTTTTCGAGGGGTAGCACCGACAGATAGACATAGCCATCTATGCGCGCTACGGTAGGAGATTCTGAGGAGGTAGCACAGATCATCAGAACACCGGTCCAAGTATCCCGACACTACGCATGCGCACAACAAAATAGTTCACTTGAAATCGAGATCAGAGTACTGGACACCGAGCCAGGTCCTGTCCGCACGTTAGTAATAAATACCTGAACAAAAAATATGCATCAACTGAAAAGTTACAATATATTGAAGTAATAACCAAAGAATAAGAACAAATTTACCACCATGTCAGGTTGTGCTCATTACCTTTTATTACCTTTTAAGGGCCTTAATTTGAAGTAATTTAATTTACTACCTTTTACTACCCCGATTAAAGGATGCCAGACTGAGATACATTTAGTCTTTGAAGTCTAAATTCTAAATAAATCCATCCATGGTTTTTCACTTATACGAGTTAAAGGCACGGAGGTAACAGGTCCACAAGGGAAGCCCACACATCAGCAATGACCGAGGTCCTCATCCAGCCTCTAGAGCTGAGAATAAAATCCAAGATTAGCACCTTCAAAGCAATCCAAGTCAAGCGCTGCACAGATGCACATATCCTTCAGCCTTTATAATTTTATTTTAAAAAATGTATTATTGCCAATGAGTTGACTAGATATACCCGGTTTACAACTGTAACTACCAACTGTCATACGCCAACTTTCTGCCATCTTAATCTCCTTCCATATTGCTGCTGCTGCACAAAGACCAACTCACCTGTCATAGTGGATGATGAGTGATATAGCCTCAAACAAGATGGCATTCTTGGCATTGGAATGCTGCACCTTCTTAGATTTCGGTGGTTCCTGAGCCTTATTCAGGATGGTCTCCAGACACTCTACCAGACGGCCTTTAACTGCGCCATCTTCTGGTGGAGGGTAACACTGCAGCAGACGCAGCAGCTTGCAGGACAGCCAAGGTGCAGGTACAAAATAATAGGTGTAATCCTGCAGATCAGTTGAGGCTGACGACACAATCTGAAAAAGTTTTTTTTAAAGGATTTCTATTAAATGATAAACCCACTTTTGATTAGCTTTACCTACAATTAACAAAAAATATTTCTTTTAGAAATTTTCAGTGACATCTTTAAGGCTCAGTAGAATGGAGATGATGCCCCACTATGACCAATTAAGAAAGAAGTTGTATTTACAACAGAAGATGAACATTCATTGCCTTTTAATGGTAATTAGTACAACAATGAGCAAATCCTACTGATTTTCCAACTTGCAATTAGAACACGCTCTACTAATGTCTTATGTCACTTCGGATCCAAATAAAGTGCTTTTTTTAAAATAATCAACCATCAGGTGATATTGAAGTATTACACATCTCCACAGTTAAATATAATGAAATAGACAGCTGTGGAACACTGGATACCGGCTGCTCTGGTTTTTAAAACATAAATTTTAAATAATTTTGGAAATGTTGAAAATCCGAACTTACATTTGAAACAATGCTTGGAGATAATCAGTGTTTACAAACCGTAAAAGCAGATGCGTTTTTTTTATTTGTGTCAACACTCACCCGGCTGAGTCGGGACACAGCCAAAGAAACACACGTCTTGAACTCATCTGGATTCTTCTGGCTCAAACACGTGATGAGAGAGATGGCTGCTGTCACAACACCCTGCATCCACAACCACAAGCTCACTCATTTAGTGATTCATCACTGGTACTCGTCTCTGCTCATTTTGATTGGGTGTGCAATAAACTAATGATGCACCCGTATGTAAACTTACCATGTGTTGGTCATTGAGCAGATGCACCACTCGTGATGTCCATTCACCCATCAACACCAAGTCAGGAGAAGTCTTATAGAGGCGCAACAAACACAAGGCAGCCGACTGCTTAACACTGTCCATCGTATCCCTTCAGTTCCCAAATACAAACAGATCACACAGGTCACAGTTGCTCTTTGAATTCATCTTTCACAGCAGATCATCAAGAGGCAAAAATATGACAAGCAAACATTTCAGCTCATTTCCACTTCCTCCCACACACCAGCCTCAACCAGACTCACCCAGCCACCAAGATGCGAGGGATCTCACTGGCAAAGGCCTCTGCCATTTCCCGGCTGCCCACGTTGGCAATACAATGAAGTGCCAGGCACATGAAGGTAGGGTTACGGCTGGACAGGTCGTTCTTGATAGCATTATTGATCAGACGGATCAGCTCACTGTTGCTGTTCACCAACACTGAGATAAACAGGTAGCCCTGGAGAGACAGCAGAAAATCACTAGAAGAATAAAGGGACAGCATCAAGTTCAGAACAAGCTGCAGTAAAAAGAGACAACACATTTGAATGCAACTGAGAAATTAGCAAAACATGTTTCTGGTGTATTTGGGTCCCCAAGTTTACATTATGACAGACCTGTAGTACTTATTGTAAAGAGGTGTACCTATGAATCAGCCTAATTAGCCGAAACCTGAGTGTAGCTCAAGTGTATAGTTAATTACACAAACCAATAGGTGGTGCTAAAACATCACATCTTTTACAAAGCTCTTTAGGTTCAGCAGCGTTTTATGTTAACATATTTGGGAGAAGCTCAGTGAACTAGTTATAGGTTGGTGTCCAAGTTTCCTTGTATTTAGGATGTTAACATGCAGATCAAGTTTAATCTTGAACAGGGTTACAAAGCCTAAGAAACGCATTTGTATGCAGCACAGCACAATTTATTTAACATCAGCAGAAATAAGTTGGTGTTGCACTTTCAAGATGTAACAAAAAACTGATCTCATGAATTTGTATGAAATAAATCTCCGTTGACAGCATTTTAACTGTTCTGTTAAAAGTTTCACATGCTTAGGTTATTGCACTATCAATCTGTTTTCCTGGGTCGTAAATGTTAAACATTCGTAGTTATTGTAATAATACGCTGTAATAAGAAGACTCTCTCCCTAACACACATCTTCTGTATTTCATTGGTTTAAAAAAAATAGTCTTGGCATTGAGGACTATTAACTGTATGAAATGAAATTTTGAAAGTTATACAAAAATGTCATCTACATCGTTTTTAAGCCGAGATAGTAATTAGTAAGTAAACACAAGTAGAGATTGGCTCTTGCACCCAGCATTGATATTGTTTTTGAAAATCTCCTGACATGTACTTAGAATTTGTGCTTTATATGATCTTTGTTTTGGTTTTTTTGAAAGAGTTTTTTTCCCTTCTGCATATAATTTGCCTGAAGCTTAGTTTTCCCTAGTGTTCCTGAACATATCACTCATTCATTTGTTATTTCCCATCAGAAACCGTAGTGCTTGGTCTGTTTCAGGTGAGTGGCGGCGGATTATGAGTGAAAACAGAACAAATTAAACAACCCCCAATAATTACTGAGTGTTCAGAGTTAGAGACACTAAATCAACACTAGGGATGGGCATCGATTTTCGAATATTCGAATAGTTTTTAAATAATAAAAAAATCGAATAGTGAACCATATCTGGAAAATAAAAAAATTGTATTACTGCCGGCTTCCGCACGGGGCAGTGTAGCATTTGATGATACACAATGTGGCGGGCTACATGCCAAGCCGTAAAAGAAGTAACAAACTGGAGAAGACACGATGGAGAAATGACTGCAACTGTCGTCAAAAAGTTCCATGGAGCTACTTCCAAAAACTGAAACAGAGGTGCAATGTAAACTCTGCATATCAAAGGTCTACGACAGCCATGGACTCCCATATGAGAGCAAAGCACCCGGGTGAAAGCGGCGGGCCGTCGTCACAGCAAGAGTCAATTGCCAGCTTTGCCACTAGAAGACGTACATGTGATGACCTACAGTCTATGGTGATGACAGACGCGCGGAGCAAACGGCGTCCCTCATCTCAAAGATGATTGCAAAAGACATGCTCCCCATCAGCTTCGTTCAGTTCAAGCGCCCCGTGTCTGCTTCACTTGAGCGGCGACTTGCGGCGGCAGATGTCAGCAGCGCCGGCAAAGTGGTGTACATCGCCTCCTTCTTGGACCCGAGGCGCAAGCACCTCAGGTTCACATCGGATGATGTTAAAGTTGCTGTGCAGGCCAAGGTGAGCGATCTCCTCTCGAGCAGGCCAGAGCCAGAGGTCGTGGAGGCGGTCGCAGTTGAATCCGAAGAGACTGAGCTGAGGGCCAAGAAACCTCGAAGTGATGCTGCGTCTGTCTCTGATATTGCTGCCCTGTTTGGTGATGATTATTATCAAGAAATAACAGATACAGAGTCTGAACTGAACCGTTACTGCCAGGACAAATGTCCACCCCCGCAGATCAATCCCATGGACTGGTGGAAAACTAACGACTGGTGGAAAACCCATCGGAAAGGGTCTTTTCCACTTATTGTAAACAGACTTCGTTCCCGTCTTCATCCTGTGCATGTGGACATGCTGATCTTTCTGACTAATAACATGGATTAGGCTTGAACAATTTTTTGGATTATGAAGACGAGCATGTTAAAAATGTTCACGTCAGCAATGCTGTCTCTCAGGTATGTTCAGTAAAATGTGTTCAAAATATATATAATTATTGTTTGAAGTCTCCATACTTTGTTAATTGTTTGATGTGAGGACGTTATTATTGGGTGATTTATGAAAGGATAAAACCGGTCCGCACAAGCACCTTTTGTATTGTAGCGTTTTGCTGTACTTTTGGCAAATATCACATGCTTTTGTTAACTTTTGTTATGCCTGGACAGTGAACACTATGTTGCATACAGAGTTTTAATGTGTCAGGATGATTCCCGCTGTCAATATAATCCTTTGGTGGCCGCGGCGCACTTAATTATAACATCCTATGTGTTTAATGGGATTAAAGACAGAAAACGGTTGTGTAATGTTGTGCTGTGAATTGAATCACTGTCAAAATAAAAAAGAAAGAAAGAGAAAAATTGTGGATCTATATCTGTTTCAGCAGTGGGGGAGGGTATTGTCGAAAATTCGAATATTAATGATTAGTACCCCACGATTATCGAATAGTACTTTTGCTTGAAATGCACATCCCTAATCAACACACAAAGAACTGATGTGCAAAATATACTCTGTTTTCAAGGAGTGTTTATAAAAGACAAGAGTTAAACGTTTTTTGTTCAGTCATACTGGAGGAGAGCAATGTCAGCTCATTTCCATCAAACCTGCAGCAGTTTGATAAAAGAAGAAGAGGAGAAAACATGTTAGAAACCTGAAGGTGACTAACAACCCAGGGCACCACTCTGCAGCCTAGCCAATAAGAGCAGTCTTAACAATTCTTGTCCCAGTGTAAAGTGAAGTCAGTTTAAAAGACCACTCCTCTGACCGCTTGAATGGCCTTAACCAGTCTTTGGAAGGCTGCGAAACTCATATTTTGCTCCTTGCAGACAAAGTGCACGCCTTCACACAAAAACTAGACATCTGGCATGGCCGCATCAGTGGAGGGAACTGCGACATCTTCCCCTGCCTTGTAGACTTTATCACTGAGGCACGTTACACGATTTCTCCTCCCTATTTCAATAAGTGTCTGAGTGCCTGTCAGCAATCAGAAAACAATTTGCGACGTACTTTAAAGTGGATTATCGCTTCTTTGCGTGGGTTCGAGATCCGTTTGTGTGCACAGCAAACGAGCTGATATGCAGGAGCAGCTTATTGAGCTGAAGAGTGACGGTAGACTGAAGGAACTCTTTAGCTCCTATCCTCTTTCGTCATTCTGAGCAGCATTGATGCAGGAATACGCTCTACTCTGTAATGTCACCTTGAAGATTCTTCTTCCTTTCGCGTAGACATATTTGTGTGAGGCAGGATTCTCAAAAATGACTGCACTCAAAATACCGCAATCGTGCACAAATCGAGGATGATTTGAGGCTATGTTTATCAAACATTGAGCCAAGAGTTGAGGATCTTTGCAAGGCAAAGCAGGCTCAGGTCTCACATTATCACCTACCTGCAAGGTTCTGTAAAAAATGCAGATGATGCCTACTATTAGGCAGTAATAATAACAATAATAAAGCATAAATTAGAGGTCTGGTGCCAATTCCCAATTATAGCAATAGCCTAGTAATTAAAATAGGCCTACTGATAATAATAATAATAATAATAATAATAATGTGGGCCTAAAAATAATACCCTGTACTTTTATAGCGCTTTATTTAGTCCTTGAGGACCCCAAAGCACTTCACACTACATTCGGTCATTCACGCGCACAGTCACACACTGGTGATGGCAAGCTACAATGTAGCCACAGCTGACAGAAGTGAGGCTGCCGAACACTGGCGCCACCGGGCCCTCTGACCACCACCAGAAGGGTGAAGTGTCTTGCCCAAGGACACAACGACTGAGACGGATGGAGTGGGGGTTCGAACCGGCAACCCTCCGATTACAAGACGAACTCCTCACTACTGAGCCACAGTTGTCCCGACCAAAACCAAACCAGCCTTGATATCCTACCCACAGATTTTCTAAAGAAAGATCTTCCCGTCATCGGGTCTGATCTGGTTCAAATTGCTAACTCATCCCTGTTATCAGGTGTCTTCCCCCAGGCTTTGAAGACAGCAGTTATTAAATTGCTACTAAAGAAGAAGAATCTGGACAACATGTTACTGCAGAACTACAGGTCAAATCATTACTCAGTGAGATCACTGAAAAAGCTGTGTTTCACCAATTAAGTATCTTCCTAACAATGAAACCGTTTTGATGTTTTTCAGTGTGGTTTCCGTGCTCACCACAGCACTGAGACTGCCCTCGTTAAAGTATTCAATGACATCCGCATAAATACAGACTGTGGTAGAGAGTTTAGAGCTGGGTCGGACTCTCTGGTCCAGTACTTGGCTGGTTTGAGTCTTACCTAAAGAACAGAGACTTCTTTGTTTCAAAAGAAAGCTTTTCATCAGAACTAACAGAAATCACATGTTGGGTGCCCCAGGGCTCCATCTTATGGTGCATTCAGACCGGTCTGCGCGTCCAGCAGCAGGGCAGCTAGATTACATGCAAGTTTATGGTATCTACGCATCAAGTGGGCGCCAAGCTGCCCCGCAGCAAGTCACGCGCATCGGCCATCAGCGCGTCCACGCGGCTGCTGCTCGTATGCGTTGACGGACCGTCAGAGCAGCTGCTGCATGAAGTTGGGAAAACTGAACTTTCCAACCAATCAGAACGACTCTTTGTACTGATGTAGTTACTCCTTCCATGGGTGGCTCGGCAAGTCATTCATTCAAGATGGAGGATCAGCTAATCGTCGCTGTGTGCAATTTTCGTGTATTGTATGACCCGTCTTCATCTTTTTACAAAGACAGGAAGAGATCTGATCTTATTTGGAGGAGGATATTGGAGTGTCAGGTAAGCAGTTAAATATCTTTATTTTTACTTTCTTATGTGTTAGACGACGTTGTCTGGCTTGTGTGGCTTCATTAATTAAATAAACTCAAGCCACTCGACATGATCCGCCATGTTGTAAACAACTAGCAACAGACAAATTTTTAAGCGTCGACTTTCGTCCGTTTGAGCGATTTGATGCCTGGAAGCGCTGACCGGTTTGAACGTGCCATTAGGGCTCCTCTTATTTAATATGTACATGCTCCCACTAGGCAAAATTATAGCAACCAATAAGATTAGCTACCATAACTACGCGGATTATACTCAGCTTTACCTAAAGAATCAATTAGAAAACTGCAGCTCATCCAGAACTCTGCTGCTCGAGTTCTCACTAAGACCAAAAAAGTGGACCACATCAGTCCAGCTCTGACATCTTTACACTGGCTGCCTGTCTGTCAGAGGATAGACTTCAAAGTTATGCTGCTGGTCTATAAAATTCTGAATGGTTTAGGACCAAAATACATCAGTGATCTCGTGACCCAGTATGAACCTACCCAACTCCCCAGGTCATCTGGATCAGGTCTTTTATCAGTTCCCAGAGTCAGAACCAGACATGAAGAAGCTGCGTTCAGCTTTTATGCTCCACATGTCTGGAACAAACTCCCAGAAAGCCTCAGATAAGCTGAAACACTCACCCACAGACCCACCTGTTCTCAGCTGCTTTTGATTAGGTTTTTATTCTAAGTTTTATTTATATATATATATATATATATATATATATATATATATATATATATATATATATATATATATATATATATATATATATATATATAGATATATATATAGATATATATATAGATATAGATATATATAGATATATATAGATATATAGATATATATATATGGTTGGATGTGCCATAACTTTCTCCAGCTGAACAGAAACAAAACAGAAGTAATTACTTTGGGACCTAAAGAGGAACGATTAAGAGTCAGCACACAGCTTCAGTTAATACAGCTAGAAACTACTGATCAGGAACGAAACCTAGGTGTAGTAATGGACTCAGACCTGAACCTCCAGGGTCACATAAAGGCAATAACAAGGTCAGCCTTATATCACCTGAAGAACATTTCTAGGATTAAAGGACTGATGTTGCAACAGGACCTCGAAAAACTCATCCATGCGTTTTTCTTTAGTCGCATTGATTACTGCAACAGCGTCTTCACAGGTCTGCCTAAAAAGTCAATCAGACAGCTGCAGCTGATCCAGAACGCAGCTGATCCAGAACGCTGCTGCTCGTGTTCCTCACTAGAACCAGGAAAGTAGAGCACATCACCCCAGTTCTAAAGTCCTTACACTGGCTCCCTGTAGCTCAGAAAACAAGAATTCTATATACTTTTACTTGTTTATAAATCATTAAATGGCTTAGCACCAAAATATGTTAAAGACCTGGTGTCACCGTACCAACCAACCACCAAGACCACTCAGGTCCTCCAACTCTAGCCTACTAAACATCCCTAGACTCAGAACCAAACAGAGAAGCAGCTTTCAGTTTCTATGCTCCCCTTATCTAGAACAGACTTCCTGATGAGTGCAGAGCTGCTGAAACTCTGAACTGTTTTAAAATCGAGACTAAAAACTCATCTGTTTAGAATTGCCTTTGAGTAAATGATTACTGTCATATGTATCAAATGTGTTCATGCTCTCTTGCTTTATTGGACTTTTAATTTCCAATGTTATATTCTGGTTTTTTTATTCCTTTCTCTTTTTTTAATCACCAAATCATGTAAAGCACCTTGAAATACCTTGTTGAAAGTGTGCTATACAAATAAAATTGCCATGGTTTGGATACAATAAGACCGACGTGGACCAGAAAATAGTTGTTTGCAAAGTTTGCCGGCTCCCGCTCCCAACAACGGACTCCAACACTACTAATTTATTTATTCATCTGTGCAAGAACCACTACAAAGAACACGGAGAGTCAACGAGCAAAAGCCGCAAAAGCAGCATGGAGTGGTGGCGTAAGAGTTGGTAACCAACTCCAGAGACAGACTTCGCAACAGGCTTTTACCCGTGGCACACCATATAGCCATAGCTCCCACAGATTGAATGAGATCACTACTGCAGTTGCCAAGCACATCTGCAAAGATATGGTTCCAATCTACACAGTTGAGAAACGTGGGTTTTGTGAGTTGGTGCAAACTAGTGGTGGGCAATATAAAAGGTATAAGGTAGAAATGAGATAAATTTAGCCAAAGGTAGAGATTTTGACTATACCGGCACACCACGATTGCGCATTCTGATGATGTCATCAAACTGTCATCAAGGAGGATAAATACTGATAAGTCTTTACATATTGCAAGGTTAAAATTAAGATTTGAATATTTTTAAAAATGCAGTTGGCACTAGGGATGGGCATAATTAATCGACGATCGATTAATTGATCATTAAGAATTTCATCGATTACATTTTTTTTTACCGATCAATTAACGCATGTTCTGTTGCGTAGTGTAAGTTTTGAAGGAATGCAATTAATTTTGCTATGTGGCAGTAATTAAACACTTTACCACATGAGGGCGATGACTGAAAATAAAACCCACAGGCAGACTAGGTTTCTTGCCAGATTCTGTGTATTTCAAAAGTAGCATTGTCATAAAGAGGTCGCAGCAAAGTGTGGCGTGGGACCACTTTGACTAAAACAAACAAACAAAGAAGTCTCGGTTCACTGCCAACACTGTGAAGCTGTGTATAAGTACTTGAACTCACTTCCAAACCTGGTTAGAAGCAGACCATCCTGCTCTTGGTCTCAACCTAGCATCCAGTCGGTGTTAGCACGGAGGAGCCGAGATGCACAACGAGCAGAGAAACTTACTCACCGATTACTTTCTGAGGGAGGCTCCGCCACCCTGGATTGCACCCCTACGGACTGGTGGAAAATGAATTAAACAAGATTCCAGAGGCTTGCCAAGTTAGCACGGAGGTACGTGTGTCACAGCGACGTCTGTCCCCTCACAGCAGGTGATCTCGGCACTGCAGGTCAGACGCGACGGCAGCCTGGACCGTCAGTCTGGTCACCAGGCTGCTTTCGCTTCTGACCCCAGCGGATGTTAACATGCTCATCTTTCTCAACAAAAATCTGTTGACTGATGCTAAAGTTGTATATAAGTTACGGTTTCTTTTTTTGTTGTTGTCTTTTTTACTCTGTTAATGAGCCTAATTTATTAGGTACGCTGATCTCTCTCATCCTCTTTCTCGACTGTCTTTTTTGCTAGGTTTTGCCAAGTGTAACACAAAACTATCAGACCTATATGTATTATATATTTTTTTATTAAGTTATTGTTTAACATGACTTTGTTTTTTTTTTACTTTTTGGAGAGAAAAAAATTATAGCGTCAGTTGTGTTAATGAGTACCTTCTTTTAGCTCTCGGCTCCGCTGCTTATAGCGCATATTTACTTTGTGCAACTACCGTGAATTAACTGCCACAAGAGGTGTCCCACTTGTAATGAAGATCTCAATGAGGAAACACGCTATTTTTCTATTCTCACTGCATTTTAATATAGCCTATGAACACTGAATTTTAATATAAAAATATCAATGGTTAATCGAAAATCGATCGTTAATTCTCCCGATCATCGATGAAGACAGTTTTTTAATCACTGTCTTTTTATTGAGGTTTTTTTACCTTTATACATACAAATAAGAGTAAAAAAATCAAGTACAAAGAAGTCAGACATGGTCCATTTAAACAGCATACTTGAACAAGTACAGAGAAAGAAAAATTAAAATAAAATTACAACAAAGTAATCCCTACAAAATAATCCCATTCACTGCTACCCAAGTCACTGCCCTAGGTCTACACACTACAGCTTCACCCCCAGCAAGAAGGGAGAGCGCATTTTAATAAAAATGCATTCATCTGAAATATTATTGTATATTTTGAAATGCATCAAGGAAGGGACCCCATATTTTGTTAAATTTCCCAGTAGAGTGTTGAAGAGAACATCTAAATTTCTCCAGTCTCAAGCACGACATGAGGTCATATTGCCACTCTTTGCAAGTTGGAGGAGCAGCACCCTTCCATCTGATGAGAAACGCGCGTCTTGCTAACAAAGAGCAAAACAACAATTCCCGTCTTTTAGAGGCCAGTATAGGCAACTCCTCACCACTGATGCCAAAAAGAGCCAAGAGGGGGCTAGGTGTCACTTCAATCTTGAAGAACCTGGACAGCGTATGAAAAACATCCGCCCAGAATTGGCCGAGACTGAGATAGGACCAGTACATGTGCACCAGTGTAGCCTCAGCGGTTTTGCATTTGTCACTTAATGGACTAATTTCTGGGTAAATACGGGACAGTTTGCTCTTGGAAAAGTGGACTCTATGCACTATTTTAAACTGAATAAGACTATGGCGCGCACACAGAGACGTCGTATTAACGAGTTTAAGTATAGAGGCCCATGTCTCATCTGGGATTGTCATGTTCAGATCCACCTCCCATAGACTTTAGAGTTTTTGTGAGGAGGTCTCCGTCATGTTTAGCATTTTATTGTAGAGCCATGAAATCAGCCCTTTACGGGTCGGGTTCAGTAGTAGGACAGTTTCCAAACAGTGTAGACTCTGGCAGAGAAACTGAGCCGGATAGATGGGACTGAATGAAGTTTCTGGCTTGTAGATATCTAAAAAAGTGGGATTGTGGTAGACCATATTTATTGCTTAGTTGTTCAAATGATGCTAATTTCTTCCCTATGAAAAGGTCCTTAAAATGAGTAAGACCGCTCCTGTGCCACTCCAGGAACACCCCATCCTGAGTGGATGGTTTGAAGAAATGGTTAAGTGCAATGGGGCTTAGAGGGGAAAAATCATGAAGTTTAAAGTATTTCCTAAACTGCCCCCATATTTTCAGTGAATGCTTCACTACAGGACTTAAAATGGAGTTAGAGGAGGAGAGTGAAAGTGGGGAACAGAGCACAGCCGGTAGAGATATATTATTGCTGCTGTGTAATTCCATCATCACCCAGTCAGGGCAGTCACTCATGTTATGGTAGAAATACCAGAACAGAATGCATCTAAGATTGGTAAAAAACGAAAATTGGGGAGGGCAAATCCCCCCTCTTCTTTAAGCTTTTGAAGATGTAATTTATTGAGCCTTGGCCGTTTCCCCTGCCAGATGTAGGATGAAAGGATAGAGTCCAGCTCACTAAAAAACATATTGGGGATAAAAATAGGTAATGCTTCAAAAAGGTATAGAAATTTGGGTAGTATAGTCATTTTAATTGAATTGATACGTCCTACCAAGGACATGAAAGTAGCGTCCATTTTGTGAGAAACTGTTTCACTTGGTTTAGCAGTGGAGTCAGATTCTCTTTGAACAGGTTTTTATGTTTTTTTGTCCTTGTGATACCCAGGTATGTAAATTTTTGTCTTTCATTCCTGAATGGCAGATTGGCAAAATCACGCGTATTTGCTTTACTACTTAGAGGGAAAAGCTCACTTTTGGTAGGTTTCAGCTTGTACCCGGAGAGCTGGCCAAATTGGCTAAAAAGATTGAGGGCAGAAGGCAGTGATGATGACGGCTTGGAGATATAAAGTAAAAGATCATCTCCATAAAGCGATACCTTATGTTCCATGCCGTTTCTCCAGATGCCAGATATGTCCTTACTGGTACGTAGTGCAATGGCGAGGGGCTCTATGGCCAGATCAAAAAGCAGGGGGCTCAGAGGGCAGCCCTGGCGGGTGCCTCTTTGTAATTTAAGTGGTTTTGAAGTTTGAAAATTAGTTCGGACTCTGGCCGATGGCTGTTGATACAGTAATTTAATCCACGAAACAAATTTTCCCCCAAGACTGAATCTACTAAGGACTGCAAAAAGATAATAGAATTCAACCCGATCAAAGGCTTTTTCTGCGTCAAGAGAGACGACACACTCAGCAGAGTCTGAGGGGCTAGAGCAAACAATGTTGAGCAACCTTCGGATAATAAAATATGAATGGCGACCTTTAATGAAACCTGTTAGGTCTTTTGAAATAATAGTTGGTAAAACTGTTTCGAGCCTACAGGCGAGAATCTTGGCCAAAATTTTGACATCCGTGTTCAGGAGAGAAATAGGTCTGTAAGAAGTACATTCCATTGGATCTTTCCCTTCTTTTTCAATAAGTGTGATACAGGCTTCATAAAATGACTGAGGGAGGGGATACTTGTTTAAAGCAATCGGTAAGGGTGGAACTAAGCTGAGCAGAGAGTAGGGTTGAGAACTGTTTGAAAAATTCTGAGGGAAGGCCATCTGGACCTGGGCATTTGCCTGATTCCATTGAGGCTATGGCTCGGGAGACTTCCGACTGGGAGATGGGTTCATCTAACCTGTTTTTAAATTCAGGTGAAATTAGGGGGATGTGAAGTTTGGCTAGGAAGTCATCAATCATGTTAGAATTGGTTTTGGATTGTGAGCTGTAGAGCTCCGAATAGAAGTCCCTGAATGCATTATTAATTTCACCATGATCCTTCACTACACTACCATCCTTTTTTCTAATTTTAGGAATCGTTTGCCTTGCCCTAGAGCCCTTGAGTAGGGTTGCTAATAGTTTATTGGGTTTGTCGCCATGCACAGAGAATTTGGATTTGTCATGCAAAAGCAATCGTTCAGCTGAGTGTGTTGTCAGTAGGTCGAGCATTGTTTTAAGCTCAACATGCTTTTTAAGAAGTTCCGGACACTGACTGTGAGCATATTTTACATCAATCTCTTTAGATTGTTGCATTAGGTTATTCTGTTCTCGAGTGGATTGCTTTCTCATTTTTGCTGAATAGGCAATAACCTGACCTTTGATGTAGGCCTTAAAGGCATCCCATACTACAAGGCTGGAAGTCTCTTGGGAAGAGTTAGTACCAAAAAAGAAACGGATCTCATCCTGAATAAATTTTTGAAAGATTTCGTCCAACAGCAGGGTTGAATTGAAACGCCACTGTCCACCTCCTGTGGGAGAGGAGGGAAGAGACAGGGACAAAGTGAGTGGGGCGTGGTCTGAAATAACTATGCTCTGATAGTCGCAGGAGCGGATCTGCTACAGGTATTTAACATCAGTGATAAAGTAATCAATTCTTGAATACGTTTTGTGTAAGTGTGAAAAATATGAATACTCCCTCTTATTGGGGTTTAAGGCACGCCACACATCACACAGTCCATATTCCGATAAAAAGGTTTGAATGACTGATGCAGATTTACTTATGACAGTACTTTTAACAGATGAGCGATCCAAAGCTGGGTCTAGCCAGCAGATGAAATCACCCCCTAGGACCAGAGAGTATTTATTAAGATCAGGTAGATCGATGAAGACAGTTTAATCGAATGCCCATCCCTAGTTGTTACAATCAATGTTCTTTAAATGACATTATAAACTTTTTGAAGTCGTTCTGCTGCAATGTTTCTGGATAGTCAGAATGTTCATGAACTGTCATTTTGACATATATAAAGAAAAGAATATATCCCAATAGATAGTTACCACACATGCTTTAAATTATATTGCAATGGCCATATTGCCCAGCCCTAGTGCAAACACACGATCTGAAATGCCCAGCCAAAAACGCATTACTAATGCATGTTAGGCCAAAGTGGTGGCAGAGATTCATAAGGGGATGTCCTACGGTACAGGCCCAAAATCTAGGTGTAGTGATGGACTCAGACCTGAACCTTCAGGGTCACATAAAGGCAATAACAAGGTCAGCCTTATATCACCTGAAGAACATTTCTAGTTTTAAAGGACTGATGTCCCAACAGGACCTAGAAAAACTCATCCATGCGTTTATCTTTAGTTGGATTGATTGATGCAACAGCGTCTTCACAGGTCTGCCTAAAAAGTCAATCAGACAGCTGCAGCTGATCCAGAACGCTGCTGCTCGTGTTCCTCACTAGAACCAGGAAAGTAGAGCACATCACCCAAGTTCTAAAGTCCTTACACTGGCTCCTTGTAGGTCAGAATGTACTTCTAAATACTTTTACTAGTTTATAAATCATTGAATGGCTTAGCACCACAGTATTGTGAATATCCACTGTTATACCCAGACCCGGCGCCAGGGCAATTTAACTGGGGCGGCTGCAGTTTATTTTGGGGGCCCCAGTTTTTATTTAACCCCTTAACGTTTTAATCTCCCGTTGGTAGGGTGTTAAATATTCCTGAGTCAAAACTGCCCTTTTTGACACTCTATGGTCATATTCATATCATAGATCATTTAAAAAGGGACTGGCTGAGGTAGGTTCTGAAGTTTTTCCTAACGATCGCTCTGTTCTAGATTGGTGGTCAGAACGCTTGTTTGTGTTCTCCAAAAGAGCCGTGGTTGAGCACCTATCACAATCATACTGTGTATGTGATTGAGCAATCTTCCTTTATAGAAGATCATTGTCGCTCAGCGGGAGCTGTGGTTAAGTCCCATTAATTCAGAGGGAAAGGAGCAGTCCTTAGTGATGGGAATTCCGGCTCTTTTTGGAGAGCCAGTTCATTTGGCTCAGCTCACCAAAAAGAGCCGGCTCTTTCGGCTCCCAAGTGGCTCCTCAGATTTTCTGTTGCTTAACCTCTTAAGCCCTAGGGTCTCCCCAGGGTCTCTCCAAGCTCCTAGCTCGAATAGGACATGCCCAACATTAATTTTGTTTTTCTCTGTAAAAACAAACACTGTGTAAACAATCTTGGTATCAAAATGAAGCCAATGCTTGTGAGATTTAATCATAGGTGTAAAGATTACAGCATATGTTATTGTGCCAAAGTAATTGTAGATTGAACATAGACAAAGATTCTTTTTTCTTTATTCACGCCTAATTTTTTTTCTCATGTTACAGTATATAATACCATTCAAAATATGCTCCAGTAGAATATAAACTGCAGATAATCATAAACCAACATGTGTAGATTACCCGTACCAAGATTCCTGTTGCTGAAGTGTAGTGGAGCAAAGTTACAGAGGTTTTAGTGAAAAAATTGCAGTTTGGCACAGTTCGGCACATTTCGGCACAAACAGTGAAAGTTTTAATTTCTCAATT
>OY747718.1:117500-122500 GCA_963556495.2 Valencia hispanica | reverse complement strand
GCTCCCGTCGTTCACTTCAACGAGCCGGCTCTTTTGCTGCGTTCTATTTGTCCACCGAACTCGGTTTGCAAGTCGGTTTCCCGAATTACGAACCGGACGTTGCAAATAGAACGCCCCCGAGGTTGTATATACAGGTCGTCAACTCGTCGAGGCTCAGAGGACCCTGAGTTCAGTTCCAAAATGGCTACCAAGAGCATCACACATAAGTAAACATTGTGGTTTTCTACTATTTTAAGCACTTTTGTCTTTGTTGTAACCAAATGTAGAAGTCGTACACATAGCAGTGTATACGGTTACCTATAGGCATGTCGCTACAGTCTTATTACGTGCTAAATATCGCCTAATAAGTTATTTTGTAGCTTGTGCAGTTTAAATCGCTCCATGTTGCTATGACAACAATGCAGTCTTGAGCTACGGAATTTTCGCTTAAACACCGGTTAAAACATTAATAGACTATTCAATTCAAATCAGTTTATTTATATAGCGCCAATTTACAACAGATGTAATCTCAAGGCACTTAAGAAGTCATTTCAATGCATTTATACAAATATTCCAATCAGTTAAAAAGTTTCCTATTTAAGGAATCCTAGCAGATTGCGTCAGTCATTGGCGTGAGGTTGGGCGGACTTTCCAACCACAGCAATCCTTCAGCAATCCCTCATACTGAGCAAGCATGTAGCAACGGTGGAGAGGAAAAACTCCCCTTTAACAGGAAGAAACCTCCACCAGAACCAGAACCAGGCTCAGTAGGAGCGGCCATCTGCCACGACCGTCTGGGGGTTTGTGAAGACAGAGCAGAGATACAGAAGGAACAGAAGATCCGATATAAGACTACTCTCTATGTTACAGAAAGTAAAAAGTTGATAACAGGACACAGTGGATGTTCAGCCACTGGGAGCACCATCCCAGTCGATGCCCCCGGTCCAACAGGGCATTGCAGCCAAGCAGGATGCACTATGCTGATGGTGAGGATGGGATACAACTTCATGTCTAAAAATGCGAACCATCATTTTAAGGGCTTTCAGTGCAAGTGGGAACATTGTGTCATGCCAGAGGTCAGCTCAGAAACCAGCAAGAGTTGACCAGCTTGTATTCCTAGCACTCAACCTGCAAAAGCCTTAGATTTGGCTAATCTTTTTTTATGTTGTCATAATTCATTTCCATCCCACTTGAAGTTATTTTGTTTACCTCTTAAATATTATAATCGTTGTGCAACTACACTTTAAACTTGGAAGGCTCCATGTGTGGTATTTTCGAACTGACATTTTAGGGGCTAAGACAATAGGCCTGCCTTATTAGTTTGCTGCTACCCTTCAAACTTGAAAAGCTTATCTTTTATTTGCACTTGTTAGATTTTGTAAAGTAGATTTTGTTGCTGCGCTTTAAACTAAAGTTTACGTTTGCTATTTTGCCTCGCATCAAGTGTTCAGTTTGTTACTTTTCTATATCCAATAGAAATAGACAGGCCATTACCAATGTTTGTGGCTAGGTGCTTTCTATTGCCTGCTCTATAACAGTGGTTCCCAAAGTGGGGTGTGTGGTTTGAATGGATTATATTTAAAAGCTATTAGGAGGCGGCCGCCTCTCTCTTTTTCTCTGGGCCGATTGTCATCGCCGGTCCCTGTATGGCGTCTCGCCTTGTTTGCTGTTTGGAGTGCCTGGCTAGTGGTCACAGCGGCTGGGTGGCATTTCTGGGCCTGATCAGTCTGTTTTTGCACTGGACTTGGCTCCTGGGTCTTGGTCTTTGTGCGCTGCGGGGCGCTGGGGTCGGGCGTTTGGCCGGGTTCGGTCGGACTTGCGGGTGGACTGGCCGGGTAGTAGACGTGCAGGGCAGGTGGGTGGGGCGCTGGGTTTGGTCGCTTGCCGGGCCAATGAACAGCAATGGTTGCTCCCCAAGGAATGGGGCTGGTGGATGTCGGCCGCCCATGGCATCGGTTTGCTCCTGGTCTGGGCAGGTACGTCGCCGGGGTTTGGGCTGCGGGGGCCTCCGATGCGCGGGTGGCGCTGGGGGCCTCCTTTGCTGGCGGGGAGGCTGTTGCTATCTAGCGACAGGTACTCTCCCCCTACGAGGGCACTTGGACAGGGGGGAGGGGTGTGCGGGAGGAGGGGGGCCGAACTCAACCTGGGTGTCTAGTGTCTTTTGTGTTGTGATAGTAGAGCGAATATCAGGGTGGGTTTAGTTCTCCTTCTAGGATGGGGCTGGGGGGACTGCCTTGGGGTCCATGGGGCTTGGTGGTGCTGTGGCCGTGGGCCCCGGGTTGAACGCGCCATGGCGTCCCTCCCCTGGTGGATCCCAGTGAACAGCGGTGCCGATTGGGGTCAGTGGGGGAGCTGGCTCCCTGGGAAGGCATTTTGTCTCCCAGTCCTTACCTCCCCATCCCGGAACACCTCTGTCCACCCGCTACATCACTTTACCACTCATATAGGGTCTTGGGGCATGGGCACATCACTGGGGTGCGAGGACGGGTCTCCATCCTCGCTATCCCGTGGCGGCCTGGGTCCCAATTTTAATATACAACTTAGACACTCCCCACATCCCACCCCTCTGTTTTAAATGCACATTATAACAACACGTATAAACACCATACTCGAACGGGAGGATGGAGGCTAGGGGTCTTTTCACATCCCTGTTCGCTACGGGCCATCAGGGGTTGGGGTCCGGTAGAGGAACAGGTTGTCGGGCTGCTTCGCCACTGTGGGGCCCTTGGCAGTCTGCTTGTCTCCATCCTAGAAGGTAGGGGGTCCATCTCCCCGGTCCGGGGGCTGGTTGCTCTACTGGGGCATCGGCACCTGGACCTAGGAGCATAAAGTGTGTATGGGGTGTGTGAGTGAGGGTACAGCGTCATTTCTTGGGTGTCTTGGTGAGTCAGTGAGAATGTACGTGTTTAAGAGGGAGGGAACGTATGACTGTGTCTGTATGTCTTTGTCTACCTGGTAGGTTGGGTCTTGGGCTGTCCTCTCGCCTGGCGCACCTCAGGCCCTACATTTAATGGGGGGCCTATTTCCCTTCCGTCACTCCCTGCCACTGATGTATGCCCCGTGTCGGTGGTCAATCCGGTTCGGACCTGGTGCATGCCTGGCCGGGCCTGGGGGGACAGGTGTGTCGGTCGGCCAATGCGCTGGGCCGATGTCTTCCCTTGGTTGGTTGGGACACCTTTTTCAGGGGTGCCAGGTTTAGGATGGTTGGGTGGTGCCTGTTCGGTGGCTCAGCAAGATACGGATCCCGTGTCTCTGCTCGTTCGATCACCTGTTCTGTGCGCACCGTGCGTGGTCAGTTCATTGGCGGGTTGGACCGGCCCTGGCCTTTGTTGGATGCCTGGTCTCAGCGCTCTGCGTTGCACAGGATCAGGACTCGGGAGCTGGTACAACTTGGTGTCCAGGTGCTGGCTAAGCTTGGCCTGGGGATGCCGTCCGTCTGCTGCGGCTATCGGTGTGGTGCCTATCGGTGTGGGCAGGGGTGGGGCGCTGAGATGTTGGCGGTGAGGATTGGCCTAGGAGTGGCGGTGGTGCGTGGCGGCCGGCCGCGGCCCATGCGGTGTGGCGGGCCTCTCGTCGGCAGGTCCCTTGTCGGGTCCCTGCTGGGGGGGATGGGGCGCCCCGGCTCTCCCGGTCCATGGACCGGCCCGCCCTGGCACGGCCGATTGCCGGCGGGGCCCGTGGGCTCATCACTGCTGCCCCCCGGGTCCCTGCATCGTGGCCGCCGGATGTTCCCCTGGGGTTCTCCTCTGCTCCTCTCTTGGGGATGCGGTCGGCCCCGCCCTGGTCCGCCTGGGGCTCTGGGGGTCCTTTGTACGTCTTGGCTCCGATCTCCTTCCTGTCTGCATTGATTCCTGGGAGACGGATTGATGCCTGCTCACATCAGCTATCGAACACTCTTATGGAGAAACCTTATATGCACCAGCATGCCCCCACACACACATAGATGTGGGGTCTCCGGTGTTTACAGATATATTCTTGGGCTGAGGTTATCATTACTAGATCTAGATTAATTGGTACCATGAGTTTTTCTGTGACATTGTTTTTGTATTTTTATATCCCTTTTTGTGTGATGTGGTTGTGTAGTTCTTAGTTCCCAATGTTTGGTTTCTTTTGTCGATGTTCCTTTTTCGGGTTTTTTGTTTTTTCCCCTCTCTGCCGTCCTGTGGGTATGGAGGCAGACTTCGATGTTTTCTCGTGTTCTCTTTGTTCCCTTTCCTTTCTTGTATTTTCAACTCACCCTCTCTCTTGACTTTGTTTTCTACCTCTCTTCTTCATCTTCTTTCTTTCCCTTAATTTTCCGTCTCCGTGTCCATAACATCAGGAAATAAAACCCACAGCAATTAATGATAAAGATTTTTCAGACATATATATCAAGTGGAGTACTATAGCAAAAGCTTTAGTACTTCGCTTTTGAAAGTAAATCTGTTGGGCTTCTACTTCCTACTTGGACACCAATTCTGAGCTCCACACTGCCAAACAGGACACGTAAAAAAAGAAAAAAAAGCTAATATAACTGACTGGTGTCTGACGAGGCTCCACATAAACACAAAGCAGAAGATAAAACATTGCCCAATAAGCTTCTAAACAAACTTCCTTCCAAGCCAAAGAGTAGAAAATATGAGAAGCATATCTTGTCTTTGGTTTAGTTACAAACACTTGCAAATGCGCTGTGTGAAAAACCCCACACAACTACAGCTGATAGCATACTTCCCTGCACTAAGGACATGGTTCTAGTGCTGCCGCGAGTACCTGATCTAACTGATGAGGTCGAGTATGAAATATTGTCAAAGTCAGTTTTTGCCGTCGAACATCAAGTTTCAAAGGAGCAAAACAAAATTTCTCCCAAACCACTAGATGGCGCTACGCACTTTAGTCACAGACTTCTACTCAACTCAGATGACGGCCTTTCCAGTGCCACTGACGCTGAGCCTTCCTCCCAGACCACAAAAAAACAAAAAAAAAACTCATTGCGGATAAAGAAGAAAGTGCGGAGGCGGTCAGTAAACATTTTAAAACAAAAG
>OY747718.1:107500-115000 GCA_963556495.2 Valencia hispanica | reverse complement strand
TTAAACATTGTTTTGTGTGGGTTTTTTCCAATTTTTTTATTGCCTTCTCTGACAGGTCTCTTTACTTTAATCAAAACTAGCAACATATGATTGGTTAAATTGACAATTGCTGCTCTGGATGATACACACACCAGGTAAAAGCTACAAAAAAGTCATGTCTGTACATAAAAGTCCTTTTTTTAAATGCTCATGATTTGAACTTTTTTGGTCGTTTTCTGTCTTGCTGCATGTTTCATGTCCTATAACCTAAAACAATAAAATCATTTTATTTTAGTCGTGTTGAAACTTTACATCCTCTACATAAATTATATTTGTTGTTAAGATCTGTCAACATCCAATATGAGAGCTGCAACATAATCTGTGAGGAAGCAGACAAACAAGACATTTTAGCTATTCTAAAATAGAGTTGTCATGGTGGTCAGGAGTGTTCAAGCTGTTTACAGCATGGTCCTCTTACAATATCAGGACGTTTAATGTCACAACAGGTCATTTTTGGCTTCAGCTCTGTACCATCAACATAAAGGCTGTTTATCCCATTGAACGGCACCGCTCTCGCTCCTTTACTACAGGGACTCTGTCATTGGCAACAGACAATGGAGATTTCAGATTGGCTACACAGAGTTAGCTGATGCATTCACTTAAACTTGGAATCTCATTTTTAAACCAAAAACTAGAAGGCAGAAATATTAAATGATAAAAACATGGTAAACACACTTTTTTTTTTTACTTTATCAAATTAGTTTTTTATTTTTTTATAATAACCCTATTAACCCAGCTATTCACCAACCCTGGCTGCAGCTGCCCGGAGCCAATCACAGCACTTCATATAAAGAGAAGCAAGACTTAACCAAAAAGAAATTAAATTATTAATGCATACAATAATAGCTGAAACTTTTCAAAACTCATGGTCCCGTTTTCCACACTTCCTGAAAAAGACCTAAAACTAATGCATCAGCAGAGTGATTTACTATCGTGGATAAAACTCACTCCAGCAACAACAAGGATCCTGACTCATCCTTTTTCTGCTCACTAAACACATCCTGTTCCTGAGAAAACCGTCCAGCACAGAATTAGGAAACGGTCGCAAAGATAAACGGCTCAATATGAACATATTTTTGGACATTTGTTATGATGCATAACCATGGCAACAAGGTGGTTTACAACTGGCATCAGCTGATTAACAAAACAAAAGCTCAAATAATACCTCAACTACAGGCACAAAACCCTGATGAGTTGAAAAGAAGACGCCATAGATCCAGAGCGTCCTCTACATCAGACTGTCATACAACTACAGAGTGTCTTCAGTCAGAGGCTTCTTCAGAACTGCAGAGCGCTACAAGAGATCATCCCTACCCACAGCCATCAGCATCTACAACAAATCTTTGAAGGAACTTGCATAAGGAGTTACAACAACATTTAATTTCCCTTTGGGATTAATCAAGTAATTTTGAATTTGAATTGAATTTGAATTTGAGCATAAACAGTGTTAAATTGTGATACATGATACTCAACAGGAACAAATTTAAACATTGCCTTCAAATTGGATATGATTAGTAACTAAGAAAGCAGTCAGAGTGCAGCCATCTAGTTTTCCCCCAGTGTTGGCCTCAGGTTTTCCGATGACCCCCAAATTCTAATCACTTCTTCCTGGTCCTGTGGCAGACATTTCCTGAAACTTTCATCAAAATCCACCAATAACTTTTTGATTGATGTTGCTAAACATATGGGGGTGGGGTGTAATTTTTTCTTCTTCTATGAAGTAGGAAAAACCTTAATTTTGTTAACTATATTTTCGTTATTTTACTACACCAATACATTATAAGTTGCAACACGTACATTTCAACTTGTAATACATTTCACGCAGCTGTGTCAATCACTGAAAGAAATAACGAAGCGGCCACTTAAATGGGACCCACTGTACTCACCCGGGCTTTTTAATACGTGGCACTCGGTTGCACGTAAGGAAAAGAAAAAAAGAGACTCATGAACCGAGCTGTAAAGCACAACAATGTATTTTCGTGGTGGACCAGTCGCTGATGCCAAAAAGTTGAATAAAGAAATAAAACTTGACTTCCGGATTTTGTCCTCAGGAAGGCGGTCAGGATCCACCTACTACTCCAGGTCGTTCTCCTCCCAGGTAACAGCCTGTGCGGTGATCCTCGCTCGCTTTTCAAAACAGAGGTAAAATGGTACTCACAGGCGCGGATGGCTAGGCAGACAATCATCTGCCTCGCTCTGCCTGACTGCCGCTTCGCAGTTTTGCTAGAGATGTTTGCGCAAGTCATCGCTCGCGGTGTTCTGGCCAGTGGGTTTTGCTGTCCTGTCTCAGCTCCTTTCATGTGCAGCCTAACAAGTTTTTGCGCACCTGTAACAAAACAGCTGATTGTTGCACTCCTCCTCCTAGGTGTAGTAATGGACTCAGACCTGAACCTCCAGGGTCACATAAAGGCAATAACAAGGTCAGCGTTCTATCACCTGAAGAACATCTCTAGGATTAAAGGACTGATTTTGCAACACGACCTAGAAAAACTCATCCATGCGTTTATCTTTAGTCGGATTGATTACTGCAACAGCATCTTCACAGGTCTGCCTAAAAAGTCAATCAGACAGCTGCAGCTGATCCAGAACGCTGCCGCTCGCGTCCTCACTAGAACTAGGAAAGTAGAGCACATCACCCCAGTTCTAAAGTCCTTACACTGGCTCCCTGTAGCTCAGAGAATAGACTTCTAAATACTTTTACTAGTTTATACATCATTACATGGCTTAGCACCAAAATATGTTGAAGACCTGTTGTCATGGTACCAACCACCAAGACCACTCAGGTCCTCCAACTCTAGCCTACTAAACATCCCTAGACTCAGAACTAAACATGGAGAAGCAGCTTTCACTTTTTATGCTCCCCTTATCTGGAACAGACTTCCTGACGAGTGTAGAGCTGCTGAAACTCTGAACTGCTTTAAATCGAGACTAAAAACCCATCTGTTTAGAATTGCCTTTGAGTAAATGCTTGATGTCATATGTATGAAATGTGTTCATGCTCTCTTACTTTTTTTTTTCTCTTGCTTTATTGTGTATCATGTGTAATGTGTGTTTCTTTTATGTGTTTTTTTTAAATCACCAAATCATGTAAAACACCTTGAATTACCCTGCTGTTGAAAGTGTGCTATACAAATAAAATTGCCTTGCCTTGCCTCCTCCTGACTCATCCAGATAAGTTCAGTTTTTCTCTCGGAGCTTCACACACCAAATCCACACAAACAAACCATGCAAAAAATATACAAATATTTCCCACTGTGCAACACATGCGCATTAGTTAGCCTATATTCTCAATGTTTACAGAGCAGTCCCTGCAAAGATTTTAGTTAAACTATAGAAGAGACAACAGGATTAGTGTGTGTCTGAAAGGGTGGGGGTGTGGCATCACGATGGTGGCTCTCCATTGGGATGTCAGTCAGCCATCACGATGGACGATGACATTCCTCATTCCGGAATTGCGCCGCTCAAGGTGGCAGCATGTTGGAGTAGCTCTGTTACTTTGGTTCATATTTTTTTCTTTTTTTAAACTTTAATTCTTCCATTTCTGGTAGAAACATTGTTTTTGTGGACAACTGTTCTCTCTGGTTTTGAATGCTGTGCAGCTGGAAGGATTTTTGCTGATACTTCTTATTTTTGGACATTAGTTATGATGCATAACCATGGCAACAAGGTGGTTTACAACTGGCAGCAGCTGATTAACATCACAAAAGCTCAAATAATACCTCAACTACAGCCACAAAACCCTGATGAGTTGAAAAGAAGACGCCATAGATCCAGAGTATCCTCTACATCAGACAACTACAGAGCGTCTTCAGTCAGAGGCTTCTTCAGATCTGCAGAGCGCTACAAGAGATCATCCCTACCCACAGCCATCAGCATCTACAACAAATCTTTGAAGGAACTTGCATAATGAGTTACAACAACATTTAATTTCCCTTTGGGATTAATAAAGTAATTTTGAATTGAATTGAATTGACATCGTCCATCGGCACAACCCTATTAATGTCAGGTTTTACATTAATTTGAATGAATAGAAAAATGGAATGTTTAAAACTAAATTGTTACATAAACTTCAAAGTAAAGCTTTTAATGTCCAACTAAGTAGTGGGGTTGGATATGAGGAACGAACGTCCTTTACACCCTTCTGCAACTAGGGTTGGGCATCGTTTGAATTTGGACGATTCCGATTCCAATTCTGATTCCTTGTTTCGATTCCGGTTCCAAACGATTCTCGGTTCCGATTCTTTGGAGGGACAGGGTAATTTATTTATTTATTTGTTTGCATATTTTAAATGACCTACTTTAAAATACAACACTTGTTTACACTGCTATTTCTTCTTAATTGTGTGTTGGTCCTACATGTGTGTATATTAAGCTTATTTATTTACTTGCAGTTTCTTTTTTTGTTGTGTGTGTGTTGGTTTCATTTGTGTTTGAGGGCTGCTGCTGCAACAAGGAAATTTCCCTTATGGGATAAATAAAGTATTTCTATCTACCTACCCACCTACCTATAGGTAGTCTTACTTGATGAAAGAGTCAAAACTTTACTTTACTTAATTGTTTAATTTACTTAATTTAGTTCTGGGATCAACTAAGTATTTTTGAATTGAATTTGATGAGCTATGGAATTGGAAGATGGATTTTAATGCTATTAACTTTTTACTTTCAATGAATTTCTCAAAAGGGCCGTTATCTAGGGACTTGGGGATAAATATTACTTTTTTTTCACAGTGGTAACATTTTTACAGGAGATGAGGAGAGCTTTATTTTTGAAAACCGATTTCCAAACATCCTGCATGTCTGTCTGCAGAACATTGAACTAAAAATAAGAAACAACTTCAACAATCCCGTTCATATTAGCTGCAGGAACATTATAAAATCTAATTGTTAAGTTTCCCTCGGCTGCGATGGTGAACAGAGGAGGCGGAGCACATCGGAGTATTGCTGGTTAACGTTAGCTTAGCAATCTCAGACCGTTTGTATATGAAAACAAATACATGAGCTAACGTTAGCTGAAAATTTGCACTTGAGTTGAACAACGATTCGAGTATAACTTGTTTGCTGCCGTAATGTTGACATCAAACGTATTTTACTGACCGGATTTGGACTGCAGTGGGCTGACGGTTGGATCCGGGAGGAAGAGCAAATGAGGTAAGCCGGCGCAGCGCGTCAAACACAGAGCGGTCGATTATGTACTGAGCCCTGTTGTTTTGTTTGCTAAAGTGAAGACAAATCTTAGAGTGTCTCCACACACCTTCCATGATTGCGCAGTAATATAACGCTAACACTTCTGGTGGATTCTTCTTCGTTGGTATTTGGCGGGTTCTTCTGGTCGGCAGACTGGGAATCGAAACTAGGAATCGTAATTTTAAAAATTGAACGATTCCGGGAGAATCGACATATGAGTCCCGGTTCTAATCGATGCTCGATTCTCGATGCCCAACCCTATCAGCAACTAAACATTACAGAGGCAGATTTTCAATGTTCAACATTGTTTCATCATAAAGGAATATTAAACCTTCTCCCAGCTATTTTTAACCACAAAACAAAATACTTCAAAAAACGTCTTTAAAATTTTGATAAGTTTGGACAAAGTATGTTAAGAACACATTCTTGGCCAAAAGGCCAAGCACTCAACTTTACCATAAGTGGAAAGAGACATGTTGGGAGGACCAAAGCTGTAATGCCATGATAACACAGAGAAATGAGAGGAATCTGTTTGGCATGTTGGAAATATGCCATTACATTGTTCTGTGGAGTTTGGTGGGAACAGTAAAGTGTAAAAACAAATTAACTGATCAGTATTTGTCACTTAACCTGATGCTAAAGCAGAATCTCTCTGCTTGCAGCATGGAGTCCAGTTTAAGCTAAGATGAACCATAAATCCTAATGAGCAGACAAACAAGCTGCAAGCATACCTGCAGTTGCCATCTGACCAAACATTAAGTAGGAAGGGATGAGGGAGTGAGTGACAGAGGGTTGCATTAACAGGAAACAGCAATGCTGTGCTAACTCCCCAGGATAACAGCTATGGGGATAACAGTCCATATACTCAGATTTTTCAGTATGGCACAGAGGTGAACCCAGTTTCCACACGGAAGCGTGACTGCGTTGCACTTTAGCCAGCAACACATGCTACTCTGTAAACAGATAGAGTGCAGCCTCCTGCTAGCAGACGTTATGTCCAGCGACTCGGAGGGAGAGCGGGAGCTGGACGGCCACTCAGTCGTTAAAGCCTCCTGTTTAGGAACGCTGCGGCTTCCCAGTAAACTATGTGACTAGACAAAGAAGTATTGGGTTTTTTAATGCAAACACACATGCATATTTTGTCAAGATTTTTAAACTATGCAGCTGAACTGTACAGTACTTTAGTGTTTTAACTTTGGCCTTACTGTACAGTGTATCGATTGGTGAAAAATCACAGTTGGGTAAGGTTTCCTAGGTAAGACTACCATTGACTACAATTCAAACTGCTACCAACCTTTTCTAAAGTTATTTTTATTCTGGAATAAAATCTAACCAAAAGAAAAATGTACCCTCATGCTGGTGAAAACAACAAACTGCCTGGCAGCCACACCTTCCCAGGGTTTCAGTCATCCCCAGCATACTGATTTAAACAGTTGCTCATGTCAACATAGTAAGAAAACAACAAAAATACTTACGATCTGTTTCTCTGTGTACTTGTTGGAGCTGAGCAAGTTGACTGCCTCCATGTGTCCAAAATCAATGTCATGGCCAAGCAGGAAGATGAAGAGAAGCTTGCAGACATACTTCTTCTTACTATAACCATCCAGAGCCTTGTCACCTTTGAACTTTGAGCGGATGTTGGCCAGCTCTTTATTAATCCGTTTGATTTCAGCCTCCTTGCTCTTACCTAGGAGAGGGAATAATGCAACAGTTTCATTGGAAGGGGGTAATGAGTAATCTGGGAAGAAAAATACAATCTCTATTACACACAAAAAAAAAAAAAACGACATCAAATATGCAAACAGAGAACCCAAGGTAAACTCATTTTTAACAATCAATGAGTAAGCACAGAGCCACCTGTTTTTACAATGACTAAAAATGCACTAAAAGTGAAATGGCCAACTCAGACCTGCCAACCTTGTCAAAATATTTTGAGTACCACTTGTGTTGTGCTGCTTTTTTTCAGACTTTTGAAACTCAATTGCTTTGCGCGTGGCAATTTCCCCACTCACTGGCTAGAAATTGGTTATAAGAAAAACAATAAAACCAAACAAATTATTTGAATTCAATTCAACTGGTAATTAATTTTTTGTATTGCAATAGGTGTTTTTGTTTTCATGAATTTAATAGTTGAAATTGGCTTACAGCATATGCACACATCACCGGGGCTAATTTATACAATACCTGCAGCTCCCTGGTGGCTTATGTCCACATCATAATGGCACACTGTGCACAATTCATGATATGGAAGTTTAGAGGGTCGCAACCATGGCCACT